>JAMKCH010000493.1:0-57332 GCA_023653785.1 Ophioderma brevispina | reverse complement strand
CCATTTATGAGCTAAGACGCCATCTTAATAACACAACTGGAATGTAAAATAACAGAAATATTAAATTGAGACCCCAGCTATACTAGAAACTACTTTTTGTATAGATTTGGCATAACAAACAATATTTGTAAGCCCAATCGATCATTTAAAAAAAGAGTTGATCATTTTTCATTAAAAAAATGGGTACTTTGGCGGCCCATTTGTTTTCCGCTAAATATCTCAAAAACGCTCAATGCTGATAGACTGTCAGCACAGCAGTTTGATTCTTCAAACGCTGGTCTAAAGCATTGAATCTGTTGAAAAAAAACTTCTAGTAAACATTTCTATGTTAGAGAAAAAATCAGGAAATGGCGTCCGGACTAAATATCTGTTATTGCGCCCCCCCCCCCCATATAGATTTTAAAATTTCAAAATCGCGTTCATTTGATGCGTTTTTTTCTGGTTTTTTTTTTTGGATCATTGTGTTTTCGACAGCCAGAAGCTGCCGGAAAGTAGAGAGTGATTTAGGTAAACCACTAAAAATGGCCAAACTACAAGTTAGGAAACAAACATACACACTCTTGTGTACATAAAATAATAAATGATTGTTCAGTTTTGATTTACTTTCACTGTTTGGCCATCATTTTGGAACAATTTTAGTTTGGGGACCTCTTTGATATTGATTCAGCGGTTATAGAAAATCAGTAAAAAAATGAGCAATTGCCGATAACGATCAAGATACCGATATGGTCAAATCGGCAGATTTAAAAAAATACCAATCATATCAGTTATTCTCTAAATGTACAACATTTTAGTAAAGATGTGTTACATTTTGGGGAAGGGGGGTAAAATGCAAGATTGTAATTAACTATTCAACAAGATGCCTCAAAGTATCAAAATCAAGTTTCATGTTTGTGACCTGCACTAAACTTGCAGGGACTAATCTTGCAGAGATATTGAAACCGCAAGGCTTTAAAGTGTCACCCGGAGAAACTCGGAGGATCCTACCCCTCTTCTCCAGGGAAAAAGTGTGCCCGAATCCAGAAAGGAGGATGAAGCTGTCAAATAGGAATTGGGTTTTAATTTTCAGTATACTTGCAAGTTAAAGCCTTGTGAGATTTTTCCAAACTCTTTTAAACACACTCTGCTCTTTTCACCCAAAATAAAGGAAAAATTAAATACCAGTACTAACCTGACTGGTGTACAAAATAAAATGTATAGTAAAGGTAGATATGGTGCTGAAAGAGAGGGTGGATAAAGGAAGTCATGTGTCTCTGGGCCCGATGAAATTTAGGAGCCTGAAAAAAAAATTCAGGCCTGGACATGCTGCATGACAAGCATATTCATAAAATGCTGCATTATAAACCAATGCGTCTCTGTATATGATGTGTACTTTTTAGCGTTTGGCTATTAATTTGCTGTTTTTTAATACATGTTTGTAATTTTAAGCTTTTAAACACTAGTATGTTATTTGTATTTTATGATGTCCGCTGGGCCACCTGGGCACCATGGGAGAACAATGTTGTCATTGAAGGTCTCTAAGGTTGTAAATAAAAATGAATAAATAAAAAATTACCTGCTAATATACAATGGCCGGTGCAGACTTTTGTGCCTGGGGGGGGGGGGAAGAATGTAAGCCAAAGTGAAATTTTAGGGGGGGGGAGGAAGTGAGATGGACAAAAGTGAGAGGGGGAAAAAACATCCAAAATGTTGAGTTTTTAAACCAATTTTGACCCCAAATCGCTGATTTGCCAAAGTGTCTCATTTTTCTTCTGGCCAGGGTTGGGTGGGGAATATTGGCGGGGGGATTTTCCCACTGCCTTCTCGGTGACTCATGCCAAGTACTCCTAATATATCACCTGCTATTAGCGAGTTGACAACCGAATGGTATGTAACACTTAAAACCAACATATACTGAATTAATAACTAGGAATCTAAAATGGCATAGGAATCTGTGCATGAACTGCTTCTTTCAAGGAATTCTTTATTCCATCAACTTGTTACGCAGCCATTATAAATACCGTAGCATCTTAACAATTTCTATAAAGGCATGCATACTTGTGTCTGTAGTCAATCTGACAAACCATATGACAAGGAAAGTCCACCAGTTATGCAGGTCATGCCCTGCCAGTGATTAATTGCTCTACGTATGTATGAATTCAAGTTTGTGATAGAATTAAAACTATAATTGATGTCACTTTGTAAATTACACTTGGATAACCCATTAATCAAATTCACAAACAGCAATGGCTTGCTTGAACACGTCAAGGTCCGTTTCTTGCAATTTATCAACCCACTGATCTTAAGTTTCCCACATTTTAATGCTGAGAATCAATGCTTACTTAATCTTTTCTCAATCACCATTTCTGTCAGAATTGACAGGGAAGTATGTATAATCTTTTTGGACCTATCCCCCCCCCCAACACCAACGGTAATATACTGAAATAGAATTCTCGGAAATCAAGTTGTAAATAATATGAAAATTACCATCAGGGCAGATCCATCCTCCCCGTTTTAATAGTAAAACAAAGTGTTAATTTTTGTTTTAACTTAACATAGGATTTGATTCCAATTGTTACATTTTCCTTACACCATTTCCACCAAAATTGCAGGTTAATATTGAGCCTTGAGTGATAATCAGATTCCAAATATGTTCTTAAGCATTCAAAAAATATTACTTTACCTTTCCAAAATCAATTATATAGTTGAAGGCATATCTGACCCACTATATATACATTCTTGAAAAGTTCCTTTTGGACAAACTTAGGGACCTTGATGAATTTGGCAGCATTTTAATAATACATTACACTATCCTTCAGTTGGTATGTGTGGTAATTGAGCTTGAACAATAGATCTTTGCTCGATTATTTTTTTAAAATAGAGCAAACTTATCCACAAACATGGAGGGGAATACTTTTTGGCCAATTATGTATATTTGATAGAAATTCTAGGTAAAATAGAAATTGACATTAACAAGTGGAATCAAGTTGAAACCATAACCATAACATTCAAAGGGACCGATGGAAATTTTGATTCATTAACTTTAATGGTAATTTGGTACATATCCAAAATTTGCTTACCAGAAAATTTGACTATATTTAATCCTCTTCTCCAAACGGGAAGATGCAAAATCAAGAGAATAAGTGATGAGTGTATGTATAACCGCCAAGAAGCATTTGAAGAGGAAACACTGGAATGCCGGAAACATCTACAGAAGCCGGTTGCAAACCAAAACACTGGATCATTTCATTTTATCATCCACACTAGCTCAACGTTGACATTATTCTTTAAACGAGGAGTGGGATTTGCATGGCAAAGATGATTGAAAATGTTAGTTCTGAGAGGCAGGTAAGATGGAAAAGGATTTCCCATCTCACTTCTAGTACTTCTACAATAACTTTTTCTTTGTATTATTTGGGAAAATTCATCATTAGTCAAGCCATCAGAATTTAGCAAATTGGTATCCTGAAAGAGGACAAAAACTACTTATTATTCAGCCCCCAGTACACAATCATCTACACAAAAATGCAGGATAGCATTTCTTGAATGGTAGATATAACAGGTATAGAGCAGGAGCAGAATATCATAGGGTCCTTATTTAGGGAGTTCGCTTCATGCCCCAACTACATTATAAAAAAAAAAAAAAACAAAATGGTTTGAACACCTTAGTAGTTAGTCTGGACCCTCTACATCATGTAAGTAGTTAGGTGGTGACAAATGTGGTGTCACTTTTTCAATAGGGCCAATTTAAGGTTACATGGGTCAAAATTTAAACTACTCCAAACATGTTTGAAACATTGTTCATATGTCCGTCTCGTCATAAGGATCCAAAAATGTATCGTTTGTACCCACTTAGGACTATTGGTTTTGGAGTAAAATAACTAAAATTCACATATTTTTCAAATTATTGCCTGAGGAATGAGGACTCCCAAACAGTATAGTTTGACTATGTTAAATGTTTACTACCCAAGATAACGTCAAAGAAGGTCAATGCCAATTGGATTATGTGCCCCATGACCTATTTTGTCAATAAATATGATAACTATATATTGAGAGTTACAAAACTATTCCTTATTTTTGACCCACATAAGCTAGAGAACCAATTTGTTTCGTTTTTTACCAAAAATTGGAGCAAACTTCTGATTTTGACCCCTGTTACAAATGGAAATGACCTTTTTTGCACTTTTAGCCATTTTACCCAATAATTCTAAAACCAATGGTCATAGATGTACTACAATATACATTTTTGGAAACCTATGACTAGGCAAGACAATATTGCATAACTTGCAACATGATTGGAGTAATTTAAAAGTTGACCCCTGTTCAGTTATACAGGGGTCAATTTTTAAGTTGATCCAATTTGGTAAAAAGTGGTAAAAATGATGAGGGCTCAAAGGATTAATATAAGGAAATAGTTTTGGTGTTTTAATGCTTATTACCCAAGTGGGAGGGAAAACAAGGTCAGCCCCATTGAATTACAATGGTTGTAGACCTTTATTGCCTATACATGTATTTAGCATTTAGACAGTCAAACTATTCTTTTTTATCCTATGAGCCCCACAATAATATGCAACATTGTATCCAAGTCAGAGCCAAACTTTGAAATTTGACCCCTGTACATGAAAATGACCCTTTTTATTGTTTTTGCTGTTTTTAGCCTTAACTCCAAAACTCTAGGCTGTAGTTAGTACAAACTATCCTTTTGGAATCCTTATAATCAGACAAAAATGTGGTATCTTTTCAGCATGATTGAAGCAATTTAAAATTTACCTTCTGTGTAAACCTTGAGTTACCCCCTACCTGGCTGTAGCTACCATTCCAGAAATGATTCATCATTTTTGGTAGGCCATGGTATACTGGTGCTGCATAATAAGTGTCATGTTGTCCCCTTTCAGGATACCAAAAATTTGTCGGCTCATGGACTACATCATGTGTTATAAATTATTATTCACAGATAAAATTAATATTCATAAAATGTTTTTTATTCTTTTTCTCCTTTTTGGAAATGTTCCTTTAAAGGTATTTAATCCATCAAACAAAAATTACAATTGAGTGTTATTTAACAGATTGTGGTTCTCTGATCAAGGAAATGCTCACTTTCAGTAAATATTGTCAAGAAATATGTGACAATTTGACTACTCTGAATCAATTTTATTGGCATAGATAATAAAAAGCATAGAAACTCCGAAAGAAATAAGGCAACCAAGTGACTCCTTTACCTCTCCAACCTCCACTGACATGCATCAGGATGCTCGCGCCTATGAGAACATGTATTAATGCTGTTTCATACAGTGTTCTGCATTGATTTACATTCTATTGATTTTCCCCAAGGTACATGTAGAATTCCGAGACATAGGGCATATCTTCTTAATGGATAAAACCCCAGTGCCCACAAAATTTCCGCATGAGAGGAAACAGTAGCCATGATAAAAAATATGCGAGGACTTCTTTCATCAAAATGGGCAGACATCCCTTTCTTTTCTTCTATTTGAGCCCATGTTCGTGTTTGGATTGTCAACATAGCAGGGGTTAAAAAACTTTCACATTTTCTTCACATTCCTTTCACATTTTAAGCATTACTGTATTCAGCTTTATGCTTCAGCAGTTCATGATCATTTATATAGTATACTTGGGCTTTTATACTCAAAGGGAGACTAACTTTAGCCATGTATAAACCAGGTTAGTCCGACATGAGTGGACTTTTTCCTTCAATATACTATGAAGTGTGCCTTCACGAGTGAGGAAAATTCCTCATGGGATGGGTTTAGCCGGCCAATCATGAGGTAGTTTTCACCCATTTTTAAAACTCATAGTATGGTGAATAGGGAAAAAAGGTCCAAGGTTTTTATCCCACTCTCTAAAACTTGATCTTGACATACATGCGGACTGATGACTTAAACCTCCTCTCTGAAGGAAAGGGTGTTTATTGTGGTTCATTCAAGTCTACCCAAAGGACAAATAGACCTTATTCAATAGCCAGCCATACATTTTCTTTTTAAAGAATTAGCCATCCATTTGTTTCTTTGAGCAAATGAATTTTTGTATCAAGAGATGATCAAGTTATAGCAAATTGTCCTGCATGTAGGGGGGTAGCCATGTTTTGACATTTAAAGATATTGATTATTTTGCAAATGTCAAATTGGCAAAAATTATAATTTATTTGAAACCATATACGATAACTTCATTCATCATGCCTCGTACAATGTTAATTTTTACTGTTTTCAAATGCTTTCTTGGTAGAAAGACACTCAACACAACAATAGTGTGCTTGTAACCCTAAGAATTTCAGCCGCAAGTATAAAAGATAAGCTCAGATAGGGCTGTGCTTGCATACTCACAAGTTTGAATTTTGAATTATCAAGATGCACCAATGCCTCGACTGTTCGATTAGCAAGACAAAGCAAAATGTGCCAAAACACACGCATACCCCCCCAAGCAGAAGAGTCTCCGGCAATTGCAATGATAGGAGTGTATCACCTGTGGACCCCATTGTATCTCCCAATGCAAATTGGCTAAACACAACATTCTCAGCACATTCATCCCGGATATGCGTATGGGCAATCCACTGTGTATAGACTGTAACATTTTTATGCTTGTTGCAGACGAGGATTTAGGCAACGTATTGGCTCGTGGGAAACTTTGCGGGGATATTTTGATGATGTCAGAAGTTATGCAGGGGGCCTTAATCTGACTGCTTATTGACTGCTGCCACTTGCTGTTGCATGGTTTATATCATTTTACTTGCAATTTCATGCACGGCTAAGAACATAGAAATATAGAATCACAGACTCATTGTCACCACATTTTCAAAATCTTGAAACCAAGCAGGCTTTATGGTATTTTAAAGGTGCATCAGCATATTAATGGTGAGAATCATATGCAGATAAGAATTTTTATAACACAAAGGATTTTGATGTTTATATTTGTATAATGTTACATTTTGTTAGCACTGTCATATTTGTTCAGAATAGTGACTGGACTATTCATTTAGTGAGCTTTGACAAATCTTAATTTTTGGTAAATGAACTTTAAATTATGTCATGCTTCATATATTTAAAGGAACATTGTCTGTATCAGTATTTGAGCAGGAACAATGACTTGTGCTTTAGGGCAGAACGGCGACTTCCGATCGAATGTTGTTGGTTCGATCTGTTGCAGTGAATGTGTTGTGCACTTGGCAAGGCACTTTATCTCATGTACCTCTCTCCCTCTACTCAAGTGTGAAAATGGTGAGATTATTAGGGGAAAAATTCACAATCTAGGTGTGATAGGTGAACACTTAACCATTGTAATGACAACTTAACCATTGTAATTACAAGATTCAAATGATTTGGTAGTGGCAGAAATGTAAAGCAACTTGATCAAATGTGCAAAAGGACTACAGTTTTCGCAATTAACTTGTTCTACAGTATAAGCAAAAAGATGATCTTTCCAAGAATAATGTCTTCGTTTGTAATGCAAAGTGAGAGGTTTATGAATTTTCCAGACTGTGGTTCTATTATTAAAATTGCATGCTAACTTTTAAAAATATTGACAAAAAGGTTCCCAGTATCGAGGCGGATCCAGGATTTGAAAATCGTCAAAATTACCGGGGGGCTGAAAGGCTAAACTTGTCCAAATTGGGCTGATTTGCAGGATTTGACAGAATTACCGGGGGCACGGCCCCCTCCGCCCCTCCCTAGATCCGAGCCTGGTATATGGTATAGGCTGGATGGCTTTTGCTCAACTTTATTCAAAAAGGATGGATTCTAAAAGTACTTTGTGGATCTGTAAAAATTATACTATTAGAATTTCAATACTTATGCATGTGGTTATGTGAGATATTTTTTGCTTGGGACTACTAATTATATAAGAAATATTAATGCGTTTCTTTTCTTTTTTCCTTCTTTTAAATTTACAGGTTTATAAGCCGTAAAATGAACAAGTGCAAGTTAATTTTCTAGAACGAATTACCCATAGATGAATGATGATTCTTTCTTAGAGATCTGTTATGGCATTTGTAAAAATGTTACAAAAATATGGTTTAAGGGGCACTTGCAGGTAGGTTATTAATGAAGACAGCTAAAAAGCTAAGACATGTCGTCAAGTTGTAGTGTGAATGTGAGTCCAGTGGATATGCCCACACCATGTATTTACGTCCAGGACCTAACACGAAGAAATTACTTTTAACAGCAATCTTCAGGTGTTGTCTTTTTGTCCTCTGAATATAACAATGCACTTTATTGCGTGTTTGCCTTTATGACGAGGAAACAGTTCCTTTGTGACCTAGGGGAAGATAGCTGATACATATATGTGCATTTATATGTGGGGTGTACTTGTGCAACATATACTTCGAGGACCCAACACTTAAGAAAATGGTTTTGAACCACAGGTCCTCAGAGGAAATCTTTTGTCCTCAGCAGTTTAAAAACGTAGTTATTCCTGTTTTAAAATAGGTGGTTCTTTTGATGTCTCAGAAAGTATAGACCACACAAAAATGTGTTTTGTGTGTGCATGTGTGTGTGGTGTGTAAGAGTGTGCTACAGAAGACACGTATGAAATTCCTTGCACAATACTATCATGCCAGTCAATGTCAAAATCATGTCCAAAGGAATGAATGGACAAAATTATTGCTTCAAAAACAGTCCTAAATGAAGTTCATTAGCGCTTTCTTGTCAAACATATTTATAGTAGATCAGGGAAATTAGTTTCTACAGATCTTGATAGACACAAGAAATGAGCACTCTTTGAAATATTAACACAAATGATAATTACCAAGCAAATCAATCAAATACCTGTACTGAAAGTGAAATATGCCTAAGAAACGAAATTTATGAATTTTGGCTTTTTTTAATTTTTAAAAAAAATTTTTTTACTGACGTGCCAATTCCTTGTGCCACATGACACACAAACAAGGGGTGATAATGTCAGCATTTCTATGCATTGTAATCAGGCATATACTGTAAATATCAAAGAATGCCATTAGCAACATTGAACACTTAACTGCCACTTTGAACCAATCCGCATGATTACACACATGCTGGGACATGGACTGAGAGGACTTGAAATCTAAAACCTATGTACATAGGATGACTCAACCATTGTAATTATGCATTGAAAGTAGGTTAAAAGGACATTTTTTAATAAAATGGGGTAGATCCAAATCAATTTTAAAAGATGATCAAAATTTATAAATACTTTAAATAATTAAAATTGGGACTCCTGCACCTTGCCACCATCACACTTGAACTCTTTACTCTGTTTAATGTTTAAGAGCAGCAAAAAAGCCCAAACTATTCCAATACCAGGGGAGGGCGGCCCAGAAAGCCAAAATTTCAGAGTCGCCATGGTTTAACACGTAAAGCGAAATATTGACAAAAAAAACCCAAACCTTTATTTTTTTTATACGTTGTCAAGGAATATTTTCCTTATTCCAAAACCGTTGGAGTTGAAGATCAATCCACTGGACGGGTTATTTTGATTTTTGTATGAATACGAACGAGGACGAGGTCGATGTGGGTAATGGGAACACCCATGACCGACCCAATTTCAAAGACCACCCAAATTGGTTTGTGGTTTGCATCTGTATTGCTGTAAGTCTTTTGGACATTTTTGGTGATTGCTATAATGAATGAGGTTGGACGCCACTGCCTGCCAAAACAAATAAACAGTTATTAAAAATATTTGAGGCTTGCCTGACACAAGACTTCAACTGACAACTTTTGTTGTAACGAGCCAGTTGCTCCGCCGTAATCTTTCTTGTAAGTCTACTTTGGTTTTATTGTCATGAAGGCTGTTTTGTGTCATCTGTTAATTTCACAAGTCTACCTCACTTAACCCATACCCATACACTAATACGAAATTCTAGTAATAGACAACATAAAATTAGAGGACCAAGCCCAATTACACAAGAAAAAACATTAAAAAAATCATTTGGTAGATTTCTTTAAAATGAAAAATTGAGAAAGATGTTAATTATGGGAAACTAGTATTATGCTGTATGCTCCAATGATGAAGTCAAATCTGACCAAGGGACAGTTTAATTTATAACCCCATCCCACTTTCTATAGTAATAAAAAAAAAACCTAACAAAAGTAAACTTCCCCTTCGTTTAGGTTATATTCAAAACTGCAATCCCAAGTTTTTGATGCACAATTGAAACCTTGTTTTGTTACAATGGTAAAATAGATTAAATGATTGCTATGGTCATCTGAATTTTTAAATGTGTCAATATAACACCTTGTATTATGTAGTAAAACCAAAGTTTTAAAATCCGGTTTTGTCCCGTTAACAGGGGCGTAGCCGCGGATTATCCTCGCATTCACAGCCAATACTGCTGTGCCGATTGCTGTTTAATTTTCCTAATTGCTCGGTTTATTTGTATACAGCAGCAAAATAATTATGTGCAGTGGGGACATAAACACAAACAATTTTATAATATTCGACATGATCTAATTCGAATGCGAGTCATATGGGTGTGAGGACGTAATCAAATTAAATTGAATACCTCAAATGCACTCAACAAGATATTCTCTGGATATTTCAAGGACCATCTGGTCTCTCATCAATGCATAGAATGATATGCTGACACACTTGGGAGGCAATAGGCAGATTAAAAATATCTGCATCCTAAGACCAACCCATCACAGGAATTTACAATCTAACCAATCTTCCTGAGATTATCTAGAAACCACTAGAACTCAGAAAAACTCACAACATCACTACTGATGAGGGTGACCAGATGATCATAAATAATCTTGATGGATGAAGTATCTCATAATTAGATTTATTTCAATTTATCACATAACAGTCACATGTGATGTTAGAGAAAAGAAACAGACTCCAAGCAAGAATTACGAGTTTTTAAATAAGACAAAGGCCAGTTGATAACCACCACAAGCAAAAATCTTGATTTTTAGAAAATAAAATCATAATTGAGAGAGACAAAGAGAGCAAGACATCAGATAGACAGCCAACAGAAACCAGAGAGACAGACCACAGACAGACAGACAGAAACAGACAGACAAATCGAGGGTTGAGAATCAGAAGATATAACTCAACATAAAGAAATATTCAAGACTTTCTTTATCTGTTGTAATACTGCTTGCGAAATGTGATGTTAATATTTTCTACTAAGCAAATCTATTTCATTATTAAAATGTAAAATTCATAAGTTCGTATATGGTACTGTAAGCATACATATAAAACTTGTAATGAGGATTATGGACAGCAGAATTAAGAAATTCTTACATGTTTCTTTTAGTGTTGAGTTCATCCTTCTGATTGTCAACCATCGATATATTCGATATGATAAACAAAATTACCAGATATAACTCCTTTGAATATTTTTAACACGTGATCCCTAAAGTGTTACATGTACAAAGTATTCCTAAAATTTGTCCTTATTGCATTTACTGTTCAAAACCATATGAAAAGAAATACATTTCAACATGAGGAGAAAATGCCTCATGTGTGTGAAGGACATTCAACTTCTCCAATATTATTGTGAACAATGTGACTTATTCGTTGAAAAAAAACACAGCAAAGTTACAGGTGGTCAAATTTAATTTCCAAATTTTGGAAATTGTGAATATTGGGGGGAAAAAAGTGTGCTGATAATAAAGTGATATGCAATAAACGGTTTTGAAGAGAAAAAAATTAAACATAGGGAAGATGACAAACTCAAAAGAATATTGTGAAGCGCAAAACATAGGTACAGCAACGAGATAGGAATTTCAATCAATGATACAGGACTTAAGAGGATTAGCTTGCAAATGTGAACTAGGTATTATGGTCAATTGGTCATGAACGATAACTGGATTATGGGTGCGTTATAATTGCAATAGCAGTTATGTGTTTTGCTTTTGAAGTCTTGCTATACCTGTTTGGGTGTAATGCCATAGTAGGGGAAATGGTATGTTTTGCTTACCTGGCATACACCAATATGATTTAAATTTACTCTGTACACAAGGTATATGGTGACACTCATTCTTGCAGAAAACACCACAGTGTAACACTGAAAAAACCTTATCATTAAAGGGATGCCAAGACATTTCCACCAAAAGGGCTTCCCCATTTTAAAACCAAGAATTCTTGATATTCAGAATTACTTATGTACCAAATCACACCTGAAGTGAATGAGTCAAGAGTGGTGGGGGTTATGTACATATAATATAATAAGATGGTTTAAAATTTTGCTAAAGTTACATTAGTTTATTATTACATGTGCATGATTATCTACAGGACTAATTAGGAGAGCAAGCAAGATAAAAAATGCATTTGGTATTCTTTGTACCTTGTTCTATGAACTTCTGTAACTTAATGTTCTACAAACCAATCACGTACAATTGAGAGAAATTTATATCCTCAGTAAATCTCTTTTGTACTGCACAAAAACAACAACCAAACATACTGATCTCATTTAACCATGTTTTTAGCTCCAAATGACTATAAAATGATCCATAACTGGTTTCAAGGACACATTGGCTGGAGCATAATCGTTTCGGAAAGTCATGTCCAGACAAAGAACTAATCATTACAAATTATTAAAAGGCTTTATATAGCTTAGTGGTTGACCGAAAGCACTTCAAACCTCATGCTCATGGCATTGACACAGCCACTACCCTTTACTTGGCAGAGACTATTCTTATTCCAATATCGCAAGCTAAACTGATAGCCAGGGGGCCCACAGGTTATTTCTAGTGTTTTACCTCTGCTGTATTAATTAAGTTATACCTTTTTCTTCATCTCACTGAAAAATTAAAATTAGTCGTGCACACTGATTTTTTTGTTATTCAAGGAAGTCAACCTGCAAATGTTGTTATAATGTTTAATAAATATTTTGTAGCATTGCAATTAATTTTTATCATCAAAGATATTTTCATGACTTCTAAATAAATTCACTTTTTTAAAATTGCATGACAAATTAAATTTTAGTTAATGACAAATAAAATGACTAATTTGTCATGTCCATCAAACTGACAATTATGATGCATCATTTGTCCATTTAAGTTTGTCGGTATTTGCAATCAAGAGGTCTTTTACCCCATTCAGCATCTCTCTGAAATTTCCCGCAATGATAAACTGATGACTTTACCCATTAAACTCATAACACCTTCAAACTAGAAAATGGTGGTTGAACTATGCAGACCTAGTTCCGAGTGTGTTTATTGTAGGCGTGAAAGCAAAGTTTCACAGCTGCTTAGTTGCCTGACATGAATGAATCTTTTAACCACTCTAGACATTACCTCTACTTTTCATACTGAAATTTTTAGTGAACGCTCCTATTGTTAGGTTAACATTTGAAAAATGGAAATCCATCATCATGCACAAGTATTTTTTTCACTTATGGGATGTGTTCACCCACATCATTTGTGATATACGGTCTCTTGCGGGACCCGTCAAATCACACCGTATGTGTTTTTCTACCAGGTCAAAACAATATTTGCTGCTTTTTGAAAATGTTGTTATTACATCTCACTCATACATCTTGTGTGTTCTCCACCTGTACTCCTATGAAAACAAAACACTTGTGCAGCATCTCTTTATATCACTCTGATGGCAAACATACAACTAGAGATTGGTAATCTATCCCATAATGCATTGCAACATGCCTATACTTTAATAGAAGTTTAAGAGGGTCACCTTGTGGAAAGAAAGACTTGCTATCAACCAAGTAACATCATTATTATTGAACCTGGTGAGCATTTTCCACCTGGAGCCGACTCCTCATGGGCTGAATGGCGATGTCTCAATAGACTGAGACCCAGAATCGGCCGATCTAAAGTTTTCTTGTAGAAGTGGGCTACCTGAAAGCAGATCAGGACACTACTTTTGTTGTTGAATAGCACCACAGGACTATGGACCCGTCTTTTTGGTCTGCCCACTGGCTGGAGCAACAATGCACGACCAGGACCTTGTGGAATTCCATTGAAGCAGCCAGACATTGTAATCGCCACTCTGGCTAGATCATATTTATAACCATGTGTTTGGACACAATAAAAAAAGCCTATGGGGCAAAAGTGCTCCTCAAAATAAAGGCACAAATTAGTGCTGATCAGATGGCCTGAGGTTTTCCTAGGCATAAGTAATCTTACTGAAACGCTCCAACCTTGCTTTATTTTTCCTGAACTTCTCTCCAAGGACATAGGGTATACTGAAAGCAATAGTCAAAGGGAAGAGGATGCTTCCATGATCATTCTGCCTCATGTACATGCTATATTTGTAAGCAGTTCCTCTGATATGCTTCATATAAGTGAAAGAAATATCACAATCTGTTGAATACGGTGTCCCAAAATGAATGCAATCCTCGCAGTCGGTGCTATAAATTTCAAAATTACTGAGAATTTTCAAATTTAATAAGTTAATTCTGATGACTCACTTTTCCATCATCCTGTCCAATTTTTGTCCGATACGGTTCACTAGTTTTTGACAACAAAGCTATTATGTAACCCGCTGTCAAATTAACCACCCCATTCCCGAGTTGCCCTTAGAATCGGTTGAACAGGTTCAACCATGAAAGTAGAATAATGTCTTAACACTACAAAATCTCCTGTAATCAATCCTGTCTGTTTTGAAAAAATAAATTACTAATATTTGTCGTTATTGTTTTATTATATCCAGGGTCTTTTATTATCTGTACCGTATTTTGCTCTACTCTATTTTAAATGTCCTTAGCGACTTGGCCAAAATTTATCGCCAGTGTGGGTCTGACAAATCCGAGTGAATAATGTAAAATTGCAGCGGAGGGATTATACCAAATGAATGGAAGGTTGGGGCTCATAATTTCGAAATTATTTGAAAATTTGAAGTGTGCATGCATATAAAATAGCATAGGAATCTGTGCATGCTTTCATAAAATATCATAGGAATCTGTGCACTCATTGCTTCTTTCAAGGAATTCTTTATCCATCAACTTGTTTACCACAGCGATTAAATACTGTAGCATCCTAACAATTTCCTTCCAATGAAAGTAATATGCATCACTGTGTCTTGTAGTCAATTCAAACGAAACCCATGACAATTTCAGTCCCACAGTTAGCATGGTCATGCCCTGACATTGATTAATTGCTCTACATAATGTTGAATTCAAGTTTGTGAATAGAATTAACTATAATGGATTTTCACTTTGTAAATACTCTTTTGTCATAACCCATTAATCAATTCACAAAAGCAAGGGCTTGCTGAACACATCAAGTTTTACTTTCTGCATTTTATTAACCGAAAATACCCATGGTGTTCCTAATAAAACCCCCCGGGGGGTGCATTTTTCAAAAGAGGGGGCGTTTATTAGCATTCAAAAATGGAAAGTCAAAAATCCCCACAAAAATCCCACCTACACAGTTTAAAAAGATTACTTACTGGGGGTCAATTTGTTATAACATGAAATACACGAACAGCACTTTGTACGTACTTTGTAGAAAGCATTTATGACAACAGCGATTATGATACTTATTACGACAGCCTGACCATTAGATCATGTGATTTAAGTAAACTTAACTCATTTTCTTTAATTGTTTTAATCCAAAATCGTAGGGGGGCGTTTTTTAGAGCAGGGGCAAGTTTTATTAGAACAACACGGTATTTCAAGTTTTCCCAGATTTTAAATGCTGAAATCATGCTTAACTTTTCTTTCCTCACTGACCCCTGGCAAGCACTGTCAGAATTGATAGGGAGCATGTATAATCTTTTTTGACCTACCCCCCACCACGCACCTTCAATTACTGAAATAGAATTATTTCTCGAAATCAGTTTTTAATTAATGATGAAAATATAAGAGAAGGCAGATCCAGCCTCCCTTTTTTAAATAGTGAACCAATTGTTCTTTTTTGTTTTTAATTGGTACCTACGCCTGATCAATTGTAAATTTTTACTTACAACAACCATTTCCACAACATTGCAGGTAGTATTCAATCTTGTGTTAATAACCATGATTCAAAAGATTTTCTTAGCATTCAAAAGATTACTTTAACTTACCAAAATTAATTTAGAAGTCAAAGGCATGCCACCCAATTAGATTTACATTCTTTGGAAATGTTTCCTTTTGGACAACTTATCTTGATGAATTTTGCAGCTATCAATACTTTACACTGCTCCTTCAAAATTTTATGTGTGATACATCTGAACAATAATCTTTGTTCCGATGTTTGGTTTTAAAAAGAAATGAAGAGCAAACTTAAAATCCCCAACAAGGGAAATGGTTTTTGGCATTATGATATTAATTTGTACAAATTCTTCAATAGAAATTGACATTAACACGTGGAAACTCAATTTTGTGACACCATATTAACATTCAAAGGACCGATGGAAATGTTATTCAATTTACTTTCTGCAAATTTGCTAACTATCTAAATTGCTTTACCCAGAAATTTGTATATTTAATTCCCCTTCCTCCAAAAGGATAGCAAATCAAGAGATTAGTAAGTGATGAGTGTAATGTATAAACCGCAAGAAGCATTTGAAGAGGAAACATCTACAAAGGCAGTGTTGCAAACCAAACGGATTATTTTATTAATGCATCCACACTAGCTCACTTTGACATGATTCTTTAACAAGGAGTGGGATTTTGCATAGCAAGTGGTGAACATGTTATCTTAAAGGCAGGTTCTTTTACAAGGTATTCCCATCTTACTTCTGGTACTTCTACAATAACTTTTTTTGTTTGTATTATTTGGGAAATTCATCCTCATATTGTTTATAAATCATTATTCACAGATAAATTAATATTTGTAAAATATATGATCTTTGTTTCTGTGTACTTGAGGTATTTAAAGCCACTATCAGTGATCCACCCAAAGGAGTCAAAATGTTTAAAACTTTGCATGAAAGTTTAAAAGGAAAAGGATAAGAGTGTAGAGTTTGCATAAGGTTTTTTTTCAAGTGAAAAATGACAAAGGATAAAACAGCAGTGTCAAGATATGAATCTCCATTCATTAATGTGTGCAGAGAGTAATGACTTTAAATATCCAATTTTGTCTTTATTAGGTTGCTTTCAGTCTTATCACTTAACAGGAATATATTATGATATCTAGACCTGTTGGAGACATTCAAAAATCTGATTTTTTTATGATTTGTTTTCAATTTTCTGATTTGGCAAACAGTGATACTGATCTTTGCCTTATCATCATAACAACATTTAATAATTGATTTGTTCTTAAACCATTGTGGTTCTCTGCTCATGAACTGCTCATTCAGTAATATATGTCATAAATATCTTTAAATAATTATAAATAGTAAAAAAAAAACCAAAAATTTAATTGAAATATAATAAAGTACAGACTCTCGAAGAAAATTAGCAAATCAGTGACTCCATTGCTTCTCTACTTCCACTCCATTGCATCAGGATGCTCTGAGTATATGAGATCCATGCATGAAATGCTGTTCTTACAGTGTTCTGCATTGTAATTTACATTCTTTGATTTTTCCAATTACATGTAAATTCCTGAGACAAAGAGCATATCTCTTAATGGATAATTCTAGTGCACAATTTTCCGCATGCAATATCCAATCAGGACAATGGCAAGCCAAAATAAAATTATGCCAGAGGACTTCTTTCAATCATCATGTCACACACAGACGCCCTTCTTTTCTTTTACTTTCGCCATGATCTTGTTTGGATTATCAACATAGTAAAATGGTTGCAAACACCATCACATTTGTTTTTCTGATTTCTTTTCCTTTCACAGCATTCGATTAGTCACCTTTATTTACTTGGCTTCAACATTTTCATGATCACCAATCAGTCCCTGCAACCATCCATTTTAGAAGCTTTCTAATGGTTTATGGCTTGGTCATGTCTTGGTGTGCTGGCATGGATTTGGACAGTCAAGGGGAATTTACTATGTCTCTTTGCAACATTGACTGAGGTTCATTCAGCTGAGCCTTACCAAACAAAAGCTGCCATGACACTCTTCTTTTCTTTTTTAATTTGCCACCCAATGTTTTCCTTGAGTAAATTGAAGAGATTTTTATCAAGAGATGCTCCAAGATGCAGCAATTGTTCCATCATAATTTTTTTTTTGGAAATGTTTTTTTTTTTTTAAAATTATACTTTATTTGAAACCAGAGTATGCAATAACTTCATGCACTCATGCCTAGTACAAGGTCATTTTTTGATTGATTTCAAACTTCTTCATTTGCATTTTAAAACAAAAACATTCAAACACAAACAAATATTTTATATTGATCCCTAAGAAATTCAGCCATAGTACTAAACAGATACGCTCCGATAGTGGCTTGTGCTTGCATACTCAAAGTTTTTAATTTATGAATTAATCAGATGCACCAATGCCTCGACTGATCCGATAGCAAGAAAAGCAAAAATGTGCCACACACTGAATACCAAGCAGAATTCTCCGCCGGCAACCTTTGCATGATTATGAATTTTGTATAAAATTGTTTGACCCCCATTGTAATTTCCCAATGCAAATTGGCTACAACAACATTCTCAGCACATTCATCCCGGATAGCGATGGGCAATCCACTGTGTATAGACTAACATTTTTCTGCTTGTTGCAGACGAGATTTTAGGCAACGTCTTGGCTCGTGGGAAACTTTGTCGGAGGCTATTTGAATGATGTCAGAATGTATATGCACTGGGCCTAATCTGCTCTGCTGCTAGTGCTGCTGCTGTTGCTGCTTTTATGCCTTCTTGCCCCCCCCCCCCCCAATTTCCATGCACTGCTAGGACCATAGCATATAGAATCACAGACTCATTGTCCACCACAATTTTCAAAATCTCTGAAACCAAATCTGGCTTTATGTTATTTTAAAGGTGCCTCAGAATATCTGGTGAGAATCATATGCAGATAAGAATCTTTTATTAACACAAATGGATTTTGACGTTATATTTTGTATATGTTCCATTTTGTTAGCACTGTCATATTTGTTCAGAATAGGTGACTGGAATAGTTTTAACTGAACATATTTTTTTTTTTTTTTTTTTTACCAAAAAACGTAAACAAACACACACACCTTAAAAAAAAAAAAAATTTTTGGTAAATGACTTTAAATATTTCATGCTCATATATTTAGAAAGAACCTTATCTGTTATCATAATTTGAGCAAGGAACAATGACTTGTGCTTTAGTGGACAGAAACGCCGACTTCGGATCTGAAATGTTGTTGGTTCGAGTCCTGTTTGCAGTGAATGTGTTTTGTGCACTTGTCAGGCACTTTATCTATGTACCCTCTTCTAACTCTACTCAAGTGTGAATGGGGATCTCTTAGGGAAATCACAATCTAAGTGTTTGATAGGTTTTTTTGAACCACTTAACCATTGTAATGACAACTTAACCATTGTAATTACAAGATTCAATGATTTTGTATGGCAGCAAAATGTAAAGCCTTTGATCAATGGTTGCAAAAAGGACTACAGTTTTTTCAGAATAAAATTGATTCTACAGTATAAGCAAAAAGATGAACAATCTTTCCACGAATTATGTCTTCGTGTACTGCAAAGTGAGAGGTTTATGAATTTTCCATGACTGTGTTCTAATTATTAAACATTTGCATGCTACTTTTAAAATATTGAAAAAGGTTCACAGTATACAGGGCGGATCCAGGATTTTGAAAATCTTCAAAATTACCTTACCGGGGGACTGAAAGGCTAAACTTGGTCCAAATTGGGCTGATTTTGCAAGATTTTGCAGAATTCCCGGGAGGCACGCCTCCCCCATCCCGCCCCCTCCCTAGATCCGCGCCTGGTATAATTTGGTGATACTGGATGGGTTTGCTCACTTTATCAAAAAGGGATGGTTTTTCTAAAGTACTTTGTGGTGTTGATCTGTAAACAAATACTATTATAAATTTCATACTTATACATGTGGTTATGTGAGATATTTTTTTTTCTTGGACTACTAATTATATAGAATATTAATGCTTTTCTTTTTTTTCTTTTTTTCTTCCTTTTAATTGTACCAGTTTATAAGCCAGTAAATGATACAAGTGCAAGGTTTATTTCTAGACAAATTACCCATAGATAAATGATGTATTCTTTCTTATATATCTGTTATGGCATTTGTAAAATGGTGTTAACAAAAATATGGTTAATAAAAAGCACCTTGCCGGTTATCTACTTAAGACGCTACAGATAGCACTTTAAGTCCCAAGTTTAATTGATTTGAGTGCATGTGGAATTGCACACCATGTATATTCCAAGGCCCTAACACGAAAAAAATTACTTTTAACGCAATCTCAGGTGGTTGTCTTTTGTCCCTCGTACAGTATAACATGCACTTTATGCGTGTTTGCCTTTATGACCGAGGACACAGTTCCTTTGATGACCTAGGGGAAGTATAGATGATACATATATGTGCATTATATGTGTGTGTACTTGTGCAACATATACTTCCGAGGACCCAACATTAGAAACTCTTTTGAACAAGGTCCTCCAGAAGGAAATCTTTGTCCGCATTAGTTTAAAAAAATGTAGTTTATCCTTTTTTAACAATAGTGGTTTGTTTGTGCTCCCAGAAGTAATACACACAACATTGTGTTTTGTGTGTTCATGTGGTTTGTTGTGTTAAGGTGTGCTACAGAAGACCACCTTAGCATATCCTTGCACAATATATCATGCCAGTCAATGTCAATCTATGTCAAATGAATGAATGGACAAAATTATTGCTTCCAAAACAGTTTCCTAATGGAATTCATACTCGCTTTCCTGTCAGAACATATTTTATAGTATATCAGGGAAAGTTTCTACAGATCTTGATAGAACAAGAATGAGCCTCTTTGAAATTTAACACAAAGATATTACCAAGGCACAATCAAACACAAATGTAATTACAGCACATCAATCAAATACCGGAATTGAAAGTGACATTTCTCTAGCACCGAAATTATTTATGAATGCTAATGTCCTGACGGTGGCCAATTCCTTGTGCCAGCATGACACACAACAAGGGGTGATAAATGTCAGCATTATATGTGTTTTAATCAGCATTATTACTGTAAATATCAAGAATGCCATTAGCAACATTGACCACTTAAACTGCACTTTGAACCAATCCTTCTGCATGATTCACACTCATGGAAGAGTGGACTGGAAGAGACTTGAAATCTAAAACCTATGTACTATAGGATGCTCAACCTGTAATTTATGCATTGAAAGTAGGTTAAATGACATCTTTTTAATAATGGGGTATATCCAATCAATTTTAAAAAGATGATCAAAATTTATAAACTACTTTTAAATCATGTAAATCTGACTCCTGCACCTTGCCACCATCACACTTTACCTCTTTACTCTGTTTAAAAAATTGTTTAAGATCAGCAAAAAAGCCACCTATTCCAAATACCAGGGAGGGCGCCAAGAAATCCAATTTCAGACGTCGTCCATAATGGTTTAACACGTAAAAGCAAATCTTGACGAAATTCTGATTTTTTTTATAACTTTGTCAAGGAATTTTTTCTTATTCAAACCTTGGAGTTGAGAATCAACTCACTGGATGGGTTATTTCTGAATTTTTTTTTTGTATGAATAACGAACGAGGACTAGGTCCGTATGTGGGTCATGGGCCCACCCATGACCGACCACATCAAACCCCAAATTGTTTGTGGTTTGCATACAGTATTGCTGAATTTCTTTTGACCTTTTGATGAGTTGCTCTAATGAATGCGGCTTGGCCGCCACCCCACCCCGCTGCCAAATCTAAATAAACAGTTATTAAAAATTCACATCGCTTGCCTGACACAAGACTTCAACTGACAACTTTGTGTCCACGATCCATGCTCTCGCCGTTAATCTTTCTTGTAAGTCTACTTTGGTTTTATTGTCATGAAGGATGATTTTGTTTCATCTGTTAATTTCAAACAAGTCTAACCCTCACCGCAACTTTAAACCATTACCCCTACACTAATCCGAAATCATAGAAAGAACTACCATAAAATTCGAGGACCAAGCCCAATTACACAAGAAAAAACCTTAAACAAATAATTTGGTAGATTTCTTTCTTTAATATGATAAATTGAGAAAGAATGTGACTTTGGGAAACTACTACTTATGCTTTATGCTTCCAATGAGAAGTCAAATCTATCTGACCAAGACAGTGTAACTTATAACCCCATCCCACTTCTATATTAATATAACACCTACAAAAGTAAACTTCCCCCCTTCTTTCGTATTTCAAACTGCAAATCCCAAGTTTTTGTGCACATTTGAAACCTTGTTCTTTGTTACATGGTACCAATATGATTACTGATGCTAGGTCATCTGAATTTTAAATGTGCATTAACCCTTGGGTTAATATAGTTAGTAGTACACAAAGTTTTAAATCCGGTTTTGTCCCCGTTAACGGTGGTGGCCGGATTCTCCCTCATTTCACAGCAATACTACTGCTGTGATTGAATGTTAATATTTCCTACTTTTGCTCTTGTTTATTTGTATACAGCAGCAAATAATTATGTGCAGATTTGGACATTACAAAACAATTTTAATAATATTCGGACATGATCTAATTCCTTGAATGCGAGTTCATATGGGTGTTTAGGATCGTAATCAACTTAAATTGCAATACCTCAAATGCACTCAACAAGATATCCTCCTAGATATTTCAAGACATCGTTTCTTCGTCAATGATATAATGAATGCTGACACACATGGGAGGCAATAGGCATATAAAAATATCCGTCATCCTAACCAACCCATCACAGGAATTTACAATCTAACCAATCTTCCGAGATTATCTAAAACACTAAGACCTCACAACTCACACATCACTTACTGATGAGGTGACCAGATGCTCCTAAAATAATCTTGATGGATGAAGTATCTTCAATTTAATTAGGAGTATTTTCATTTAATCACTATAACATAATGTTGATGTTAGATAAAAGAACATACTCCAAGCAAGCCCTTTTTGAGTTTTTAAATAAGACAAAGCCAGTTGATAACCACCACAAGTCAAATCTTGATATTTTTAGAGAACTAAAAATCATATTTGAAAGACAAAGAGAGCAAGACGTCAGATTCTACAGCCAAACAGAAACCGAGAGACAGACACAGACAGACAACAGAAACAGACCGACAAACATATCGAGGTTGAGATCAGAGGATATAACTCAACACTAAAAGAATATTAAAGACTTTCTTTAATCTGCTGTATACTGCTTTTGAGAAATGCGATGTTTAATATTTTGTACTGTAAGCAAATCTATTCATTCTAAAATGTCAACATCTCATAAAGTTCGTATATGGTCACTGTTAAGCACACATTATATAAACTTTAGTAATGAGGTATTAGGAACAGCAGAATTAAAGATTCTTCAATGTTTCTTTTAGTGTTGAGTTACAACATCCTTCTGATTGTCAACCCTCGATATATTCAAAGAATATGATAACAAATTACCAGAAACTCCTTTGGACTATTTTTAAACTGTGCCTCCTAAAGTGTTTAAACATTATACAAATTATTCCTAAAATTGTCCTTATATTGCATTAATGTTCATAAACCATATGAAAAAAATACATTTTCAACATTAGGGAGAAATGCCTCTTGTGTGAAAGACATATCACTTTCTAATGTAGTTGTGCACATGTGACTTATTCTGAAAAAAACAGCAAAGTACAGGTGGTCAAATTTATTTTCAAATTTTGGAAATTTTGATATTGGGGGAAAAAAGTGTGCTTATAACATGATATCGTCATAACGGTTTTTGAAGAGAAAAATAAACATAGGTAAGATAACAAAACTCTCAAAGCACATTGTGAAGCGCAAACATGGTACAGCAACAGAGATAGGAATTCAATCAATGATACAGACTTAATAGGATACGCTGCAAATGCTGAACATTGTGCGCATTCCTATCCTACCGAAGTCCGAATTGGTTTAAGTCCAAGGCGTACTCTGCTACTTAACCGATTGTTGACAACAAAGAGGAAAGGATATACTATCGATTTGATAGGCACTTGCTGAGTTATAAGTAGTGGAAATGTTATATTTTTGAGACACGGGGGCCTTTTTAAATTTTAAAACATAAAAAACAATTGCGAGCTTGTTAAAAAATTCAACATCCAAACTGTTGTTTTGTTTTGGCCTTACAAAGGAATATTTGAACTTTCTCTGGCCTTTTAAACTTTCCAATTTGTTTTCTATTTTTTGTCCTGTTTTGTTTTCCTTTTACTGAAAATTTCCAAAATTTTATTGAATTTGTCCATTTTTTTAGTGTATCAAAAAACTCACGTTTGTCTAAATATTAAAATCACTAATTAATTTGCACTACTTTTTACAACGAAACCTAAACAAACCGCAAAGTGATAATCCATGTGATAATCTTTTCGGACTTACGACAATTCGGACTTAGGTTTGAGTGCTATACCGACTATGGTATTATGTCAATTGGTCATGAACGATAACTGGATTATGGGTGCGTTATAATTGCAATAGCAGTATGTGTTTTTAGCGTTTGAATTCTTGCTAATTACCTGTATGGTGATTGGTATGCCATTAGATGGGAAATGGTCTGTTTGCTTCCCTAGCATAACACCATATGATTTAAATTTAACTCTGTACACAAGGTATATGTGACACTCCTTCTTGCAGAAACCCAACACGTTTAACTGAAAAACCTTATCATTAAAGGGATGCCAAGACATTTCCACCAAATGCTTCCCATTTTACAACCAAGATTCTTGATATTGAGAATACTTATGTACCAAATCACACTGAAGTGAATGAGTCAAAGTGGTGGGTTTAATGTACAATTAATAATATAATAGGATGGTTTAAAATTTTTGCTAAATGTACATTAAGTTTATTATACATGTAGCATGATTATCTACAGGACTAATTAGGCGAGCACAGCATAGGAGAAAAAATGCATTTGGTAGTCTTTGTAACCTTGTTCTATTAAACTTCCTGTAACTTAATGTCCACACCCAATCAAGTACCATTGAGAGCAATTTTCTATCGCTCACGTAAATCTTCTTTTGTACTGCACAAGCACAACACACATTACTGAGCTCATCTTTGAACCATTTTTTTCAGCTCCAAATGAAATATAATGTATCATAACTTTCAAGGACACATGGTTCAGCCACTCTTTCGGTAAATCATGTCCAGCACATAGAAACTACATTACAAATTATTAATAGGCTTGATAGTTAGTGGTTGACGCGAAAGACTTCAAACCTCACGCGCATGGTATTCGACACAGCTCACTAACCCTAGCAGAGACTATTCCTCTTCCAATATCACAAGCTTACTGATATGCCAGGGGCACACCGGTTAATATTTATTGTTACTCTCTGCGGCATTAATTAGTTATATCTTTGTCTTATCTCACTGAAAAATACTTAAGTTGTCAAGAAAAGGTCTTATTTGACAATTAAATTTAGAAATGCCCACTGATTTTTTTTTTTATTATTTTACTTTTTTTAAAAGTTTAAGTTGTTGTGATTTTTCGTGTTTTGATGTTTTTTTGACCTTTGACCCCTCAATTGTAGGTCACAAAAAGAATTTTCATGACTTCTAAATAAATTCACTTTTTTAAAATGCATGACAAATTAAATTTTAGTTAATGAAAATAAAATGACTACTTTGTCATGTCCTCAAAACCACAAATTGATGACTCATCATTTGTCCATTTAGTTTTGTTGTGTGATTTGCAATCAAGAGGTTTTACCGCATGCACATCTGGCTGATTTCCTGCAATTATAAACTGATGACATTTGAACATTAAACTCATACACTTCAAACTGAAATGGCGTTGATTGCAGACAACCATTTGCAAGTGTTTTTTTTGTAGGGTTGAAGGAAAGTTCAAAGCTGCTTAGTTGCCTGAACTGAATGAAAACCTTTAACACTAGAGACGAACAATGCGCACCATATCTGTAGTTGCATGTTTTTTTTAACATGCCCACATGCCCATCGCAAAAAATTAATTCATGTCTATAGATAGTTAAACCTAATCTCTAGACATTGACATAATTTTGGAGATTTCCCTACTGAATTTTTTTTAAGCGAACACTGCTTGTATGTTAACATTTGAAAAACGGAATCCTCATCAATGCACAAGTATGTGTCACTTAATGGTGATGTGTTCACCCCACATCAGTTGTATATACGGTCTCTTGCGGGACCCCTTCAAATCACACCGTATGTGTTTTTCTACCAGGTCAAAACAATATTTGCTGCTTTTTGAAAATGTTGTTATTACATCTCACTCATACATCTTGTGTGTTCTCCACCTGTACTCCTATGAAAACAAAACACTTGTGCAGCATCTCTTTATATCACTCTGATGGCAAACATACAACTAGAGATTGGTAATCTATCCCATAATGCATTGCAACATGCCTATACTTTAATAGAAGTTTAAGAGGGTCACCTTGTGGAAAGAAAGACTTGCTATCAACCAAGTAACATCATTATTATTGAACCTGGTGAGCATTTTCCACCTGGAGCCGACTCCTCATGGGCTGAATGGCGATGTCTCAATAGATTGAGAACCAGAATCGGCCGATCTAAAGTTTTCTTGTAGAAGTGGGGCTACCTGAAAGCAGATCAGGACAAGCGCTGTGTTCTGTGTAGAGCGCTATATTAAATGCTTAATATTATTATTATTATTACCTGTGGTTGTGGAACAGCACCACAGACAATGGAACATCTTTTGGTCTGCCCACTGTTGGGAGCAAAAATGCACAGACAAGGACCTTGTGGAATTCATTGAAGTAGCCATACATTGTACCCAACTCTGGCTAGATCATATTTAAGAACCAATGTGTTTGGACACAATAAGAAGAAGCTAGAAGAATAGGTATACTATACTGTAAGGGCAAAAAGCGCTCCTCAAAATAAAGGCACAAATTAGTGCTGGTCAGATGGCCTGAGGTTTTCCCAGCATAAGTAATCTGTACTGAACCTCCAACCTTGCTTCATTTTTCCTAAACCTCTCTCCAAGGACATAGGGTAAGGAAAGCAATAGGCAAAGGGGTAAGGATGCTTCCATGATCATTCTGCCTCATGTAACATGCTATATTTGTATGCTCATTATAGTGAAGAAATAGGACAATCCGTTGAATACATTTAAATATAGAATTTAACATTAAAACTATGTCACTATGACCTCTCCCCTCAAGGTGATCTTGCAAATTATGGGAGCTGCATTTTTAACATTCTGACAAAGAACTGTTTGTTACTTGTGACTGAAGGCTAATTATCCTTTAATTATTTACATTTTATAAAATATTTCCACAATAAAACTTGTACGATCCAGGTCATTATAAGCCTGGGGTGATGAAGGGTGTAAACCACAGTTTTTTTTAAGTGGACCATTCAAGAACCAAGAATATGAAGTGACGGTGTCCCTTCACAGTGTTTAAACATGCACAAATCACAAGTCACTAATTGAGGGCAACAAAATTGACTTGCGTGATCTTTACAAATCGCTGCATAAAGGTAGATGGAGCAATTTGAACTTCGGGCATGGCCAGACATTAGGTATATGCAATCATCATATACTGATTTTGGGGATGTACTGCAGATTTGTGCTTGCAATAGGCCGCAGAAATTGTTTTTAATACTTAAGGGCATAGCTTCATATGGATTGAATTTATTGGCTGCAAGAGGAACAACTCAATATACACAACTTCTCTCATTAAACTTGCAAGTTCAAAAGGTTATAAGTATGAAATTCTAAACTATTTTGATATGATTTACACAAAATTTAGGCGTAAAGACCTGTATTCTCAAAACAATTCGTTAACATAATCACTGAGTTAAATTGCAATTTAATGCGGCTAAATAATACAATTTTCAAGCATGGTTAACTTAAAATGCTGTTAAAAATTTAGCCAAACCATCGTTAAATGTCTAAACGGATTTAACTTAGATTTGGTCCGGGGTTAGTGAAGACAACGTTTGATTCATGCTTTCATTCAATGTGCCTGCTATTTCAGCTATGGTTTTTATAAATGTATGGATAACAAGTGATCTGCAGCAATAGTGTGCCCAATGTGTAAGATCCCAACTGTACCTTAAGCCCATCTCACAACTTGACTTCAATGACCTTTGACCTTGTGAATGTAACCTTTTATCTCATCAATGTTTGTGTATTTCATATGCTTCCAACGCCCTAACATCAATCTGTGCAAAATTTGTTGGGCAAGAGCTTCCTGACCCGTTTTTACTACCTAATAAGTGGAGTATTTTGTTAGCACATGCTTCCTTTGAGGTTAACATTTATTTACATTGGTAACTTGCCCCTCCCCCCAAGCAAATGTTGAGGTAAACATACAGCACCATCACTCAGAAGGTACACAATATCAGCCCAACATTGATATAGGGGAGCGGGGAAAGGGTCATAAATGACAAAGTATACACAATTTATACAAGATTGTTGTTCCAATGCGACTGCCAACTTTTCAAAATGCACACCAAACTACATATCTTAAAACATCTTGACACGCATGTAGGGAAGGGGTTGGCGTAGCGTATCTCCTTCCTTTCACCAATGAGTCTCGGGTTCGATTCCCGGCAGGCTTAATGGAATTGTTTCTCGATCCATACCGTTCCCGCAGGTTTTCTCGGTACTCGGTCTCCTCCGCTTATAAAATCGAGCTTAGTGCATAAAATCTGTCCGGTATCATGGTTCACTGATGTGCTGAGCGCCTTCATGGCTGCCGCACAGCGCCTTGAGCACGTTTTCGTGGATAGTCGCGCGTTAAAATATTCAAATTATTATTTATTATATAGGCAGGCATCAGGCTAGAAGGATTACTACAGTAGGGACGAATGAGGTGACCAATTGTTCGTCTGGACATAATTTGATGTTGCAGAAACAAATGTCGGTGTGAAGATAATTTGTGAACATTAAAACGTCTTACCCCTTAAAGACCCGCCTCCCCATGCTTGCAACCACCCACTCATCAGTCTTGCCACACTCATTGACAAACCTTAATGACATACGTTTTGCAATTATACTGCTGCTCATAATTTTTTGAATTTCTTGGACAGTTTTAAACGTACGCCCGCTTCCCTGCCAAAACAGCGCCCATCGGGTTGCAAGTAGATGCAGTACACAACGAGCAATGGGTGCATTTGTTAGGTCCAAGAAAGTATGCCTGAGAGTATAGCTGCATAATTCCTCTCCCTGTAGTTGGGGTCCCCTTGAACATTAGTGTGTGTACTAGTGGAAAGAACATTATAAGGAGTTTAAATTTAAGATTTTTGTCTTGTTCCTAATTCGATCGCTTCATTTTCTCCTGTAATTGATGCTGTTATTTTTTTATATACCACAAAAAATATCTTCTATGAAGCAAAAATTTACACAAACACATTACCAGATTGTTGGTTCTGATTTCTTTCGATCTGATTATTTTAATTGTTATAATGTACACCACGTATCATACAAAGCATTGGTGTAAATGTTCCTTATATGTACCTAGTGGTAACTTAAACATCGCTGATACTATGGGAAGTATACGGAACCAGTCATGCATATCATTTAACTGATCACCCACGCTTGTAATGCAAGTGCTAATCATATTGCAAAAAGCAGGGTCATGGAAAGAAGAGACACCCATACCATATGCATATATTACAAGAACCTATGGTGTTTTTGCTAACCAAGAAAGGATATGAGGGTGAAGACTTGGTGATATTTTCATAGATATGATATCAATTTCTCCTGGGAACTGTCCAGTAATTTATAAATGGAATAGGAAAATGACAGACTTGGTTCTATTGTAGCAATAGTGTAAACATCTTTTCAGACAAACATGGGGAAATATTGATCTTTTTAAAAGCCTTACACCACTGAATCTCACAAAATCCTGAAGCACTGAGTGAGAAAAAGTCCCAGATGTAGCAATTACATCAGCAAATGAAGACACATATGAGCACGAAATTGCTGGCCGGGTCAGCGACACTGTGGTAGCATGGCATGCCCAGTCATGGGACTGGGACCCAAAGGCCCTTGGTTCAAGACCAAGCCGAATTCGCAACTTTCCTTCTTCTCCTCTTCCGTCATTCCTTCACTCCCTCCCAGGAGATAGGCTAGAGAGAGATGTGGCATTAGGGTTAACAATAGCCCTTTTTCACGTATACTACCCCTCAGACCACTGAATCTCACAAAATCCAGCAGCACTGAGTGAGAAAAATGCACTAAGGTCCTGGATGTAGCGATTGCGTCATCAAACAAAGACAGACACATATGGCAGAAATCGCTGGATCCCCGGTCTGGGACTGGGCCCCAAAGGGCCTGCCTTTCGAGACCGATCCGAATTCGTGACATTCCTTCTTCCCCTCTTCCATCATTCCTCCCCTCTTCCTCATTCCTTCACTCCCTCCTGGGAGATAGACTAGAGACAGATATGGATTTAGGGTTAAGGAGTACAATTATCTGTTGCTCTGCCTCTATTTAAAGAGGCACCAAAGCTATACCCTTGAGTCAACAACTTAACCATAAATATTGAGTTTGACATTACTATTCAATTAGTGTTGTTACACTACAATTGAAACATTTACAAGGTGTACTTTACTACAATGGCCGGTTAAAGTACATAACCAATCAAACTACACCATGTGAACAATCACTGACAATCACTTACACTGTCATCCCTTTCAAAATAGGTTAGATTTCTAGTACAAAAATCAAGTGATAAGGGCTCACATTTTGAAAAAAATCCAACACACTTTCCTGATTTTCTGAAAAAAACTTAAATGGCCTCAGAACAGGAATGCAAAATTTCCTGGGCTTTTCCTGCACTTTTAACAGAAAGTCATGTATCAGATCCATTAACCAGATTGGAACCTTTAACTGGGCATTTCGTGATCCACAGCCTCAAAATAATTGAGCTTTTATATCTTCTGAACCGTTAGCCTTAGTAAATGCTGTGTACCCCATCTTACTTGCAAATTTGAGATCGTAATTCTGTACGGAATTCCTAGTTTTGTAGTTTCTTACTGTCTGTAAACATACAAATTACAGTACAGTAAGGCCTATGGGAACCTGTGATAAAACATTTTGGTCATAACTCAAACTGCAGGATCGTACCAAATGAAATTTTTGGGAATAAGCTTTTCTCAACGATTCTTGCGGAACCATAAATAACAAAGTGCAGAATTCCGGAAATGCACCTTTAATTATGGGCACATTAGAGGAAATAGGCCATCTTACAAATGGTTGGCTATTAAATTTTCTATTAGATGATAGACACGTGTGCAATGTGTTGACTGAAGTTAACATTGCTACACTGTGTCTGATAAATTTATTAACACATTACTTTGAAAAACAAGTCTTCCCTTTTCCTTTTTCATCATAAATTACTGTTTTGTCTTAGGCAGAACGGATTTCATAGCTCCTGAAATGTTTCCCCCCCCACAATCTCTTCTTTATCATGGCTTATGTTGATTAATTTGGTTCTTGTCATCTTTTTTTTTAAATATTGTTTAAAATTATCTTGAAAAAAGAAATATAAGAGTAACAGTATGCACTGCTTTTTTGGTGTGTTATAATGCATCTATATCTAACTTGTTTTACTTACGAACGTCAAAATTGACTGGAGGTACAAAGCTCAATATGATCCTCTAATGATTCTTTTTTCTGGTGAAATTCTGCCCTGGTATTCTTTTTTGGGTATCATGTAATTCTGATACAAAACAAGTTCATCATGTTCATACTCCTTTCCATATTTGACATAAATTATAGATCATAGTTCTACAATTTTCAGTATACCTAAAGTAAATCTCACTTTGTGTAATGTAATGAAGGTGGCAGATAAACAGTATCCTATATTATCACTATACTTACTAGTTCACCACCAAATAGGCAAACATAACAAATTGAATATAAAATAGTCCAGCACCTATCATGGTCGGTTGCCCAGACCTCTTTTTCTGGGGGGGGGGGGGGTGGTTAAAGTGAATTTTTTGGTGGGGGCAAAAGTCAAATTCCTGGGGGCAAAGTATCAAATATTGGAGATTTTAAACCAATTTTGGCCCAAAATCACTGATGTTTTTCTCCAAAATTTGGGTGATTTGTGGCTCCAAATCGCGATTTTGACATCAATTTTCCTCATTTATCTTTCGGCCGGGGGGAAAACTGGGGTAGGGGGAGAAACAAAAAGAGCCATTGAAACAAACAGCAACCAACTTGACTTCAATCTGTTGCTAAATGTCTAATTACCGGTTACAATTTTTATCATTTTTTTAATTGTTATTAATTTTTTTAATTTTTTTAATTTTTTTAATTTTTTTAATTTTTTTAATTTTTTTAATTTTTTTAAGGGGGGGGGAAAAAAAATGCCCCAATGCGAATTCTTTTCTAACGAGAACATAGAATGCATAATGAGTAACAATTGTGATATTTTTTGGAAATGATCCCATACCTGATGCCACATCATCATTACATTCCAGATTAATGAATTTTCTCTCTTGCCGCAAAATGCATTTTCTGATGGCTTTGGCATTTAACATATAATCTTCTTTGAGGCTTAGGTTTCATGGCTGCATTGCAGGAGATGCATTGGATGAATTACAATTGCTCTATTACTTCTCTCTCATATGTGGGTTGTTGATAACTGGCTGGGTTTGGGAAGCTATGACAGCCTACCAGTGGCTGTTTGGTGTCAGCTGGAATTAAGAGGAGACCTGCCAGATACAGTATAAAGTGGATAATTTATAACAAGTTTCCGAGATGCTGCATGCTTCTGAAGCGTAATCATATCATGGTTGCTTCTTGTCATGAATACCCGACTATCAGTTATGCACCATGGTTGTGACTAGAATCATTCACCGCAAGCACCGCTTGTAATGGAACCCGAGGGGCTCAATGAGGGAAAATATGTTTGGTGTTTGTTGTCATAGTTGTTTTTGAAGATCGGGTAAGGTATCCGATCATACTGTCTCCTGGAGAGCTGGGGGGGGATTGGATTCTAAATAAAGTGAAGAGCTGAATTTAAAGGTAGCGTATATGGGATAGCTAAAGTGGACTATTCCACATGACTGCAAGCTATCTTAATAACAAGTTATTGAGTGCTTCAAAAAATGCAGATTAGGATATCAATTTGAGTATTTCTTCCTAACCTGATATACTCAACTCAGAAACCCAACATTTGTAGGTAGTCATCATAATACTGGAAAGAATGCCATGTGAAATACCTTCAAATGATAAAAACAACCTATCTTTATCATGCATTTTCACTGAGGTGACAGTCTCTCATATCTTTGTGTAAACCATTAAACAAAATACCAGCTCCTTATCCTGTTTTTTTCATCCACAGTTAAGCTTTAGATAAAGGGCAAGACACAGAACATCGCAAATATAGTTTGTCTGGAGGTGTGGTGAGCTTGCTAGTTTCTGACCATATGTTTGAGCCACGGTGAGATATTCGAAACATCAATCTACAGATATTTGAAGGCTTGGGACTCAGATATTTCGAGATATATCTTTTTGCATATTAATTAACAATAGTCCACTAGAACTAAAGATACTCGCCTATTGAGGTTAATCGGATTTTGCGTTTTCATGCAGTACTCCTTTAATATACAGTACAACAGTGCCTAGGATACCGTGTATAACAAAATTTCCGGACCGGAAATTTTAAACCAGTTGTGATTTTCTATATAAGGACTTTGATTTGACTTGGTTTATTTCACACAATGATTTGGATTATAGGTAAGAGCATTATGTTATGCAAAACACAATTTGTTTGAAACTGAGGGCGCCTGCCCGGGAAATCTCTGAGTCGGCCTTTACCCTAATTCTCAATGTTATCCATCATATTGTAGAAAAAAAAAAAAAAAAAAAAAAAAAAAAACGAACAAATGAGAGAATTCAAATATTCAATTAAGTTTAACTTTCACTCAACATAGTTCTTCTACTTCAAGAAACTAATTGACTCAAATTAGCAACATTAATGTAAACATGTTACTATTTACTGCTAAAGTTAGTTAATGGATGAAAATATTATAGTGTAGGCAAATTTTGCATGCAAAAATGTTTGTCTGTCTACTGTAGATATCCATTTACCACAGACGCCAAGATTTTTCCTTTTTTAATGATGTAGTTAACACCTAGAGATAATTTGAACTAATGATGCAACTTGTTGTGGCTCTTTTGACTCAAACCAGAAAAGAGCAAATGGTTGCGATTTGAACTGGTATTCATTAAAATTCACAAACAACACAAAGAACTCATGACCCTGCCATGACTAAATATGTGGATTTTGGGTTTCTACCGGAAATCATTTTTACACTGTTAAATTCCTTCCCACCATGCACCAACGATGTACGAGTAGATATGCATCACTCCATGCCCGCTCGCGATTTAGTGCGCCTCCTTTAAACTTACGCCCATTTTGGTGCACAAAATTACAAGGGCAATCAAAGAGTACTCATTACTGGTAAAATTTTATGTCCACAACCGGTTTTCGCACGTTATTACAAAAAATTACCATATGACACAAAAACACCATAGATATTGCGCTATTTATTTTATATAGAGTGTGTGTTTATGGTAAATTTCAGTAAGATTAACATCCGGTCGGAAAACCCAAAATCCATTTATTGGTTTTTCATTATTTGTGGATTCAAAAACTGTTTCTCCACCAATTACAATTTCCCAGTGGTTAACAAAACATGTAAATATAGAACATACTAACAGTGTTCAGTATCCAAGTTTTCCTGTAATATTATTTATCAAACACCAACTTGAGAACATGCTAATAAGTCCTAAGAATATCTATAAGACGACAGGAGCTTTAAGCAAAGGTATGTGAAGACTTTGTGTTGAGCAGTCTGTGTTTTTTTTGAGAGCATTACCACGGTTCCTGATCTATGCCTCCCCACTGCCTGCAGGTAATGAAGGATGTCACAGACAGTAAACACAATGTGGGGGACGTAAGTGCAGGGCACGATGTTAAAAAACCTGTATGTAATAAATAAGGGAGCACTTCCCTTGCAAATTAATGTTGTACCCAAACGGATGCCAATTGCTACATTGGGTATGTCAAGAAAATTTACTTGACCCTCATTCCTGATGACGCTCACCTCTATGCACAAGTATGAAGGGGAATATGGGCAATCTGGTAATCACTTCTATGGGCATAAGCAATCACAAAGTTCACTAAAAGATATTTTTTGTGAAAACGTCAAATTGAAATCGATAATAAACAGAAACTAATTAGATATGGCACGTGTTTGTCGTGCGTGAAATACCTTCTTTAATTTATATCCCTTAAGTTTGCAGATACCCTAGAGCCTTTCAGTACTTACCTCAACATCACTGTATAAAACAATCACTAGCACACCATAAGGTGTAGGAGCCAGTGTGAATCACCTGATCAAACACCATTGGCTTCTTACTTCAGTGTGTTACCAAATAAAAGTTAATGACTAATATCACATCCCTAGCTCTGTCCAGGGTGTGCCAGTTAACAACCAACACCATTGTTTCAGCCGCTAACCAACTTACTTAGTCGTTTGGCGACATGCTACTGAAATATTCAAAACTGTGAGGCAGCTTTCTTAAATTACACCTGGATTCTTTCAGAAACAAAAAACAAACGTTGCCACGGTTTATGTTTGGACTTCTATGGCCATTTTGCATCATGCAGTGTGCTCAAAATATTAAAATGTTATCCGTTTTCTTGTGAGTTTATGTGTTGGGGGCAGTTGGTCCCGTGAATAAAGTTATCACACACCATCACAAATCCTCCATGTTGTGGATTCAGGTCCCGCAGGCCATGAGGCATCCAATGCACTTGGCAAGCACTTACCTCATTACCACTCTGCACAGGTGCAAAATGGGGAGCGTTGGGGCTTAGAATAGGCACTACACACAAGGCCATGTGTTAAGCAGCCCAAATTTCCTGGTGAAAATGGGATAATGTAACGTGCTATAACCTTCTGGGCTATATGATGTAATCATCCAATTGATCAAGACATAGTACAAACTAAAAAGGTGCATACCAGATATGCAAGGTCGATTTTGATTTGTTACTCAGAGGGTCAATATTGCAATGACCCAACCAGACATACTGTAAGAAAGGTGGAAACTTCTGGGTTATAGACTGTAGAAGGCACACTATAAATCTTCAAATTTATTTGAATAGATATAAAACAGATCTGCAGATTTTAGTGTCTGCCTGACTTATAGTTCACTTGACCCCAAGATGAACTTTAACCTCTGCATGTAACCTTTGACCTAAACCTCAATATGAGGTTTCCTATGGCCTCTATGACATAAGATTGGTTGCAATTGAATTTCAACTAGCCAACACTTTAATGCTACTTTAAACATCGAGAGAATCAAGAAGCAGGGATGTGATGTTGCCACAACCAAAAGGTGTCTGCACTTACAACAACACACAAATACTTCTTATTTCTTGGGAAAAAAATCAGTGCACAAATGCATGCACACAGCAAACACATGCCCACACACACAGCTTTAAGTAAGTGGATGATCACTTGACGCCCTAATCAGGAAGTGACCAAAGCCTCAAATTTGGTACCACTGCCCAATTTCAAAATCGATGCCTGTGCCACTTGTCAAATATTAATGTATAGTGTGGTTTGATGTGTAATATTGTAGATGAGCCATGGTGGATCAGCTTAGAGAATGAGCACAGCATGTTTTTTCACAAAAAAACAAGCATTGCATTTTTATAATCCTGCACGTCATGCCGGTTCATAGTGCGTTACGCTACCCACTACAATGTGTACTTGGAAGTAAAGCTAATAAAAGCCAATAAACGTGACTGGCCTATCTTCTACCTCATGTTCATGATAACATTTCATGTGACGACATTCACTATCTCGCTCACCAATATCACTATATATGGTTGGTTAATACACAAGGGACATTCCTTCATATTGTGTGAGGATTTCTCTACTATAATTTTTTTTATTGTCCCCGATTAAATGTTTAAATCCCAAAGCACATAGGGGACTTCAGTCCTAATCAGAGTGCAAATTATAGCAAAACAGCCGACGTTCAAGGCAAATGTGATATTACGTTATCAAGGGTCTTATGACTCTGGAGGCAGTTTGCACTGTTTATTTTCAATGTCAACACTCTCAAAGACTTAATGTACCAGTCTGTTTTTATTGATCTTGGTCAACTTGATTGGCTACAAAAAAAAGTACTTTATGATAAAAACGAGCAGGGGAGGGGATCCCAGTACTATATTGAGATCAAACCTGTTGTTTACAACAGATAGATTGACACATAAGGGAAAGGGGAATTCCCAAGATGTAAACTTAGGAAAACGAAGTCTCAAACTGTTTATGCTTTAAGAAACAAACACCCCCACTCTGCAATAAATTCTGGGGCGGGATTCCCCCCATGATGTTATAAATGTGAAATGCTGCAATTCAGATGATGTTTTTTTGGTTTTGTTTAATTTGTGAAATCTTGTGATTTGACAGTGCTAGGTTATGTTTATGCATGATTGAGATGGTAATGATTATTGTTAGAAAGGGGAATCTAGCAGTGAGAAGTTTTAAAATACTGTCACTGGAAGGACTCTCGGCCGCCAGTCCAGTATAACAAGGGAAGCTATACAGATAGTTTAGAGCTAGTTTTATCTCAATAATGGTAGATTTGTTCTTGCATAAAAGCCAGGTGTTATAATCTTTGGAGACAGCCGCGGGCTTGAAGCTTAATTTAAACTGTCTGTTGTCGTCGTAAAGCCACAAGAGCTTCAGTTTTGGAATCAAAAAAGGATTGTGGTCCTATATGAGGACATTATTTTAGAGGACAGATGATGGTGGTAGAAGCGTAGAATACCTGGATTGTATTGAAGAATATTGGTGTTTCGAGGGAAAACCCCTATCATCTTGGAACTGCGGACCAACATTACCTTCAAGATCAGAGATTAGCATGAATATACCATGGATATTATGAGAACTTATGCACTGTCATTTGGAGTCTTCGCGTGAGGGAACATATAATCGTTGAACTCAGGGCCGTAGCCAGGGGGGTGCGAAGCAACCCCCCCCCCAAAAATGACACAGGTCCCCGCTTTATGATGTTGAAGGTCCGCTTTGCCAGTTTTAAGGTCGTTGTTGTCATAAAAGATTGTCTAAGGGCGTGGTGCATGGTAAAGGAATGACTAAGCATGACTAAGAAGCTGTTAAACCATCGCATTACGATTGTCGGTTCGTAGTTACTATACTGTTGTTTTCTCAACGCGGCGACGTTAATATCCCCCCCCCCCCCCCCTCTTCAGATTTGGAGACGACGGTGAAAAATTTTGGGTCAACCGGCGAGCGCAGCGAGCCGCGAAAATTTTTGTTTTTGGTCGCAAAAGGTCGCTTCTGCAAATCCGCCACCCACGCCGAATTCCTGGCTACGGGCCTGGTTGAACTGCAAACGCTTCAAACACAGGACAATAGTGAACTCTAAGTATACTATCTTAACTAATTGTGTGTAATTTAATAATATACTATGTTGTGGACATACCAAATCTTGAACCAAAACCGATTAAAAATCATTAAATCGTTTAGTATATAAAATACAGATCATTTGTGCACAAGGTCATTTATTTGTGGTTTAAGGTATTTCTGACCTTATGTCCACGAGTCATAATAACAGAATGTAAATTACACTTACCGATCATAGGGAGGACCTGCTCTAGGATAAGTCTTGATATGTATTTTGGAGCCAAAATGTAGCACTGAAAAAGTAAACTAAATTAAAAATATGCAGGACCTCCCATTTTAATATCCAAAGCACCCACCGCCCAGACATCCAGGCTGCACTTTTCATTGCATTTCCGTCATGCCCACATGGAGTCCCTTAATGAACATTACTCTACAAAGTACTTTGGGATGATGACGAATATATTTGAGCGGGGGGGGTGCAAGGATAAACACACAGGAATAAGATCATAAGAACATTGAAAATCGTGAGTTCGAGCACCAATGAAGTCAAAATGTTTTGTGCCTGGGAAAGATACTTAAATCTCAATTGCCTCGTTAACCCATGCGAAATATGGGGAGCTGTTACGGGTGATATCACAATCTACAGTGTAATAGGCAGTGCGCTAATTGGCCAGCAGAACAACCTAAATGAAGCGACATGATTCTGATGATTTCCTAATGGCAGCGTAATAATATGGCCCCTGCCCATTGAGACCACATTGTGGGTTTGCGCTATATAAGTGTGGTACTATTATTATTATATTTAAAAAAAAATAGAAATAATTTTGAATGGAAATAAAAAATTCATTGCATAATTTACTATGTAGTACAAAAATCCAGTTTTCAAATAATCGTTGCATTAATTACTGTGCACTTGACAGCCCTAGTCCCAGTTCTACTTATCCACTTCAATAGATAGAATGGAATGGCAGGCCTAGTGCATTCATCAGAGTAATGAGAAAATAGCATGCATAAACATGATTACATCTGATACAAAACCTAAAAAAGATTAATTCCCAGCCACATTGGCCACAGATGACAAGTTATTAAACAATTGAAACATCAGATCCATATGATTGCATATAAAACCTCCTGATTGACAGTATTTTGATTATTCTAAAAGAATTATGCCACAGCAAAACCCCATATTCAAGTACTCAATATAATGCAGACTCCCATATCATGCATTGCTATACATAAGGGTTCACAACATTAAAGAGACAACCGGCCAATTTGGGAATAGCGCACCCCCCAAATTTTCACAATCTGATATTTTTTGCACGGTTGTAAAAGCTTTATATACATCAGCACTCACCTGAAATTGAACTAAGCCCAAATCAGTGTCCTTAGGACGACATTTATTACAGCAGATGACTGAAATGGCGTTTTGGACAAGAAAACACGCCAGAGTTGTTCCCACAGCATGCACCTGTTGAACGGTCCGTACCTTTGTGGTTTTAATATAATTGAGGACGAGTCTCTGATATTCATGTAATAGACACATTTGGTGATGAAGTATTGGGAAATTAACATTAGCTATACAAATTAAACTGGATCCTTTGCCTCTAAGTGACATCCGTATCTGTTTTGGGTATGTTATGTTATGTGTAAAATATATCTCTATTCTTCAATGGCCTAGAATATCATTTGTGAGCAAATTGAAGAATTCAATTTGTGAAAAGTGCCAGTGCCACTTTAAAGATGGGGCTACAAGAAGTAAACACAAGTAGCCCAATGTTCACCTGAACCATTGGATTCTATGAGAGAAAAAATGCTGTGCCATTACCAACACACCTAACCAAAAGTAGCACTTTTTAAAACACAGGTAATTATGTTATGAATATTTAACAAACATTGCTGGTTTAACGTGGAATTTTGCTTTGAAGAAATTAACATTTTAATTAGCTATTTTTTGGGCACACACATTGAGAGTAACTCCAGCACTTAAAAAGTTCTTATGCCGAGACACCTTAATGCCATTGGGCTGTCAAATGGCCACACTCTTGAGAAACTGACTCTTAAGAAGTGTGGCTCTAGTGTAGGCAGTGCAGAGTGAAACTTAAGTACAGTAATTTGTAGCTAAGGAATGTAAATTTGTGATGGTAAGGGAATATGGTGGGTGTGTTTGAATGTAGAAATTCTGCCAATACTTAGGGGCATAAAAATATCTTGACATCATATAGCACACATTCTCTCACACATGAAGATGGTGACAGTACAGTAATAGCTTAGTCTAAGATAAGGGGGATATGTAACAATGCTTCACAAATATATTCAGTTAATTTATTTAACAAAGTAATAAAAAGCTTTGATTTCTTGTACTTTGATCATAAAAAAGATTTTTATTGTACCATATTTTTAAGTATTTGGATGAAACTAGAAAAACGGAAATCAGTTATGCAGAAAAGCCAACTTTTACTTATTGAATATGGTGATTTCTTTTTTTTTTTTTTTTTTTTTTATAGCAACAAATTAAGAGGAAATGAACAGTATATTTTATATATAATTTGCTTTTTTTAATTTTGTTATTTCTTCAAAATTTATAAGCAAGTATAGAATTTGAGGGTACTCAACCATTCTGTAATTTTTGCAATTCAAAACTATACTTCCAGAACAAGGAAAGCTGTAAAAGAAAAGTTCTTAAAAATTAATTTTACTATAAAATTCTGCTTGAGCAGCTCTTTTTCCCCTGTACAGGAACTTTTATGTATCAATGCATGCAAGTGTTAACTATAAATTGTAACAATTTCACTGATTACAACATTTTTTATTAAATTGTATCCATATTGTACCAATTCCCGATAAACAAGAATCCAAATAGTTAAGGGCACTATCAGTGATCCACCCGAAGAGTCAAAAATATTCGAAATTGCGGAAAAGCTTATATGTGAAGGAAAGTGTGTGAGAATGTCAGAAGTTATCTTTTCCATCTGAAAAATCACAGTAAAGAAAGAAACAGCAGTGTAAGAGAGTTGATTCTCCATTCAAATATGTGCTGTAGTAGTGCCGGATGGACAGTAAGGTAAACTATCAGCTTTGTCTTTATTAGGTTGCTTTTGGTCCTATAACGGTGCAGGGAGGTTAGAATACCTCTATTCAGGGCTGGCAAAAAATGTTTATTTCCCGGTAACAATAATTGAATTGGCCTAGTTCCAGCGTAGACGGCTGCGAGCAGCCGCGGCGCCGCGTCAGCGGCGCCAGGGGGTGTCTGATGGTGATGTGCCCCCCTCAGAAGGTGAAGCTTTTTTAGAAAGACAGCATAATGACGCGCTTTGGTTGGCACCATTTTTTCACATTTTCGAGTATGATAATTGTCAATGTGATGTTTGTGTGTGGGTGTAAAATGTGATCACATACGATAGAAACAATTACTAAAACGATGATGATAATTACAAAATTTTCTGCCTATTTCTTTTCCTTTCAACCACGGTGTATCAGTCAAAATAGTCGTCTCGTCTCGGTCGTCTGTCAATTACTTGTTTACTTTGTTCCAAACACAATGATTTGCGAGGCTCCGCTCATCGGTTCACGTACCTCCCTCACTGTCACACTTATCGATAAGCTTGTGGAACCCATGCACTGGAAGCAAAATTTGCGCATGCGCTCAACAGATATTTTTGGGTCACACATCGATCCCATTGCTGGTGGCCCCTACTAGTAGATCAAGGCGGCTGGTGATTTCCAACAACTTAAGTAATATCAACGAGAAAGGATTGCCTCGCTCGCACGCTCGCGGATGATTGATTAACACAAGATCATGTAAATTCGAACTTAACGGAACAGATTAAACAATATGATTTCGAAATTAATATTTTGTGTTCTGAGAACAATCCTTCGTATACTTTATTCTAAATTGTAATTTTTCTGACCGCGTCCCCGTGGCACCGCACTGACATGTCAAGACCCACGAACGCTTCTTGCTCAACCGGCCAAGCATGGCCAGGGATCTATGGACTGTTATTCACTTTGCCCCTGATAACATGGAATTTCACCGACGTAAACGTCGTATTTTTATATCAATCCTACCAGCCACAAAACTACATTTTGAAATTTTCCTTATGAAACGTTAAATCTCTATTCAGATGTTATTTTTTTTAAGAGTAGCAAAGGATTTGATTAAAATATTCCATTGAAAGTAACAACCCATAGATGTTTATACCGTTTACGGCAGTAACCTCGGGGGTGTGGTGTAAGGGATGATTACGCAGCGCGAATTGTCACTTGAAACTTAGAATGGGATATTTACGAGACATCAATGATGCATACGACCCACGTGTATGGTGGAACTGGAATGATTCTTGGAGACGCAATGCATGATACACCTAAGACAAGTTTTGGTTGTCAGACAGTTTTTGAACCAATACGAATTTCAAATGGCACATAAACAAATTAATATCTTGGCAAAAAAAAATAGTAGTTTATTACAAAGTCTTTAGGGCACCATGACCCCGGCGGTGCTCTTCTTCAAATGGTGCCAAAAATACTTCCTGTCATTTTTTTTTTGAAATTACATGCCTCTTTAATGCAATTATAATCTTTAACCATTTCGAAAATCATATAATGCCCCTTTAATTGGATGGCCTTTAACTGTAATTGAGGAATGGCCGGTTATTTGGTTAATGGAGGAATAGCCTTTTAATATTTTAGTAAATGGAGGATGTCCCTTTCATTGGTAAATGAAGGAATGGCACTTTAAATTTTAAATAAAAGTGCATTGCCCTTTCCAAGGTAATGATGAATGGCCCCTTGCAAATGGAGGATGCCCTTTAAAATTTTGGTACTGAGAAATGGCCTGAATGCCCTTTAATTGGTAAATGGAGGAATTACTTGGTATGATTAATGGGATTGCCCTTTAAAAAGGTAAATAATGGCCTTTTAATAGATACAAGGCGGTCACCCGGCTTGTGTTCGCGACCACCAAGAACTCAAATAAAACCATAACTCATCATGACCCTATCCAGATCTCTTCACCGAGACTCTAAAAACAACTCATCATTGGGGTTGAACTCTCCATCGCATAACTCACCAAAACAAAAAAAACCTCGTCCACTCACTGCATCAATGAATCCCAACTCACCAAAAAAAAACCTAAAACTTCTAAACAGGTTGATAGAACTCCATCCATAACTCACCCAAATGACTTTAACAAACAACTACTCATTCATGAACTCCATCATACCTCACTAACAATACTCTCCTAAACTCCTTGATGGGCTCCATTTAACGGCCTCCAAAACATATCAAAAAAACTCTAAACCAAACTCTTACCATCGATGAACTCCATAATCCACCAAAATACATCTAAGAATAAACTCATCAATGAACTCCTTCGCATACCTCATCTAACATAACGCTAAAACTCATTGACGGGCTCCATTTATAATTCACCCAAATCATAAGAAACTCTAAAACCTAACTCAAATCGATGAACCTCCATACTCCCAAATAACTCTAAAAGTCTGAACATAACTCGTTGATGAACTCCATTCCATAACTCACCAAATACCTCTAGAACTAACTCATCAATGACTCAATCCATAACTCGCCAAACAGCAAAAACACCCTAAACAACAACTCATCAATGAACTCCATAACTTTTTGAAAATTGCATATGCCCCTTTAATGCCCTTTAATTCATTGAGGGTGTTTTTTCCTGGAAATGAGCAAACGTACATTCCCATCCAAAATCAACAATTTTTTTTTCAAACCGGCGGTTCTCGAACCACAAGCTCTCCTCTTCGCGTATAGCTGTAAGAAAAATAGCAGCAACACCCGATTGCAACTGTACAAGTAGAGTGTTTCCCAACGAAGTTGTGCAAGCAGATCGTGGGAGATTGCAGGTCTCCCATCCCCCCCCAACCCCCACCCCCTCCCCACCCTCCCCAATACCCTCAACAACCCCACCCCTATGCAACACCCCCCCCCCATCACCAACACCCGTCCCACCCCCTCCAACACCGCAACCCCCCACTACCCCTCCCCAACACCTTTTCAACCCCCCACCCCTTCCCCAACAACCACAAACACCACAGAACACCCCCTCCCCAACCCCCTGTCCCCCCCGACACACCCTCACCAACCCCCCCCTCGACCACCACACCCCCAACCTCCCCACCACCCCACACCCTCACCCACACCCCCTCAACACCACCACACATAGACCCACCACACCACACCTCTCCCCCAACACCCTCAACACCCCCACCCCCTCCCGCAACACCCCTCAACACCACCCCACTCCCTCCCCAACACAACGCAAAACCCCTTCAGATATCTCCACCACCCTCCCCAACTCCTCAACACCCCATCCCTCCCCCAACACCCCACACCCTCTCCCAACACCACCCGCACGTAAATTGAACCAACACCCACCCCCTCCCCACCACCCCTCAACCCCCAACCCCTCCCCTAGCACCCGCACTCTTCTCCCCAACCCCCACTCAACCCCGCACCCGAACCGCTTCGGACCCCACCCACCCAACCACCCCACCCACAACCCCTCGCCCACCCCCCCCATCCCCCACCTCCCCACCTTTCCAAATAGCCCTTCCCCACAGCCCCTCAACCCCTCCCCCCACCGCCTCTCCCCACCAAAAACCCGACTGCTCCCCTCCTCCGCCCCTCTCCCCCGTACCCGGCACTACCCCCCCGCGCACCAAGCCTCTCCCCTACCCACGCACCACACCCCACCCCCTCCCCCAACACCTAACCTCACACCCCCCCACACCCCCCTCCCCAACACCCCCTCAAACCCCCCACCCCCCTCCCCAACACCCTGCATACCCAGCACCCTCCCCAACACCCCCTCAACACCCTACCCCCATCCCACACACCAACGCATCAACACCGCCAGCCCACCCACTCACCACCCCCGCGAACACCCGTTAACACCCCCCTCATCCCCTCCCCAACACGAGAACCACCCCTCAATCCCCCCCCACCCCCCTCCCCACCACCCCACCTCAACCCACCTCCCCACCCAGACCTCAACACCCCTCAACCCCCCGCCCGCACCGAGCCCTCACCCCCCCTCCCCAACACCCCCCAGTGGAGAACGAAGACAAAGGGTTCCACACCCCACCCCCTCCCCAACACCAGCTCGGTCCACACCCCCCCCCCTATCCCCCCGCCGACCCCTACCACCCCTCCCACCTCGCCATCCCCCCCCCTCCCATCTTAAAAAAAAAACACCCCACCCCCTCTTCCATTACCTCAACACCCACCCTCCTCCTCAAACACCCCTCCCACACCCCTCAACACCCCACCCCCTCCCCACACCCTTCAACACCCACCCCCTCCCAACCCCACCCCCTCCCCCCTCCCCAACACTTCAACACCCCCCCCCCCTCCCCCAACACACTTCAACACCCCCCCCTCCCATCCCCAACATCCCACAAACACCCCACCGCCGCTCCCCCACACCAACCCGCCGCCCTCCCATACCCCTCAACAACAGCCCCTCCCCAACCCCCTCAACACCACCTCCCCAACACCCACCTTCACCACCCCTCCCGCAACCTCACCCCTCAACAGCCCCACCGTCCCTCGCCCAACACCCTCAGACACCCCAAGGACACACCCCACCCCCTCCCCACACACAACCTCACACAACAGGCACACCCCGGATCCCACCCCCTCTCCAACCAGACCCCTCCCACCCCCCCGGTTAAACAGACCCCCCCCATCCCCCTCCCCACATAGAGCCTCCCCCCCCACCGGTACCCATCCCCAACCACTGAAACCCCTCAACACCCCTCCCCCTCCCCCAACACCCAACCTCCACGCCACTCCCCCTCCCCAACACCACCTCAACACCCCCTCCCCAACACCCTTCAACATCCCCCACTCCCCGCCCGTCCCCATCCCTCCCACCCCTCCCCCAACCAACCTCCACACATCAAACGCCCACCGCCTGCTCACTCCCCACACAGACCTCCAACACCCCTCCCCCACGCCGCCCCCTCAACCACCGCCCTCCCCACCACCAAACACCCATCCCCAACCCCACCCCTCCCCAACACCACCTCAACCCACCCCCCCCCGGCCCTCCCCGCCCGCAAACACAGTGGCCCGGAGAGAATCCTCGACCCACCCCCCGCCCGTCCGCCACTACCCCCCGTCACCCCCCCCCCCCTCCCCCCCACCTGCCTCCGAGCCACAAACGCTCCCCCCCCTCCTTCCACCCTCTCCCCCACCACACCAAGATTCACCCCGCCCAACCACCCTCCCTCATTCCCAGGGTCTCCCACTTCCCCCCCCCCTACCCCCCTTCCCCCCCCCCCTATCACCCAGCGACCCCCCCCGGCCCTCCCCCTCCCCGCGCTCCCCCCCCCCCCACCCACACCCCCCCCCCCCTCCGCCCCCCCCCCTCCTACCACCCCCCCCCTCGCTTCCCTCCCCACACACATCCCCCCTCGCCACCCCCAACCGCCCCCCCCCTCCATCCCCCACGAATGCCCCATCCTCCCACCCCCACCGTCCCCATTCTCCTCCGCGCACCTCCCCCCCCCCGCCGACCTCTCCCCCTAGAGGATGCCCCCTCCCCCCCGCACGCACCCCACGCCCCTCCCCTCTCCCACCCACCAACCCATCACCCCGCTTCCCTCGCCCGCCCGCGCGTCCCTCCCCCACCCCACTGTGGACCGCCCCCGGTACTGCGCCCCCCCGCTCCCGAGAGAACAAACCGCGCACCGAGCGAAACCCTCCCCCTCACCCCCTCTCTCCCCCCCCCCCCTCTCCACCCCCCCCCCACCCTTCCAACATCTCGTCCACCCACCCGCCCCCTGCCACCCGCCCCCCCCCCCGTCGCGCGGCAGCCCCGCGCCTTCTCCACCCCTGCGCCTGCCCTACAACCAAGACCCCATCTTCCCTCCCCCCCCGCCACGCCTCTCCCGTCCCCCCATCCCTCTCCACCCCTCCCCCTCCTTCCCTTTTTTAAATTTCCCCACCCCCCCGTCACCACCGCCGGACTTGGCGCTCGTCCCCAGGCCGAGATCCCACACTACCGCTCTCCCGCCCACACTCGCCCCCTCCCCCTCCCCACCCCGGCCCCCATCTGCCCCTCCCCCCCCCCCCCTGCGGCCCCCTACCTAACCACCCCACGCCTCTCCAGGTCCTCCCTCCCATCACCCTGTCCCCTCTCCCCCTCCCGCACCCCGCACAAACCCTCCCCCTCTTCCTCACCAAACCATCCCCCTCCTTAAAACACCCCATCCCCCTCCTTAACACCCCATCCCCCTCCTTAACCACCCTCATCCCCCTCCTTAACACACCCCATCCCCCTCCTTAAACACACCCCATCCCCCTCCTTAACACCCATCCCCCCCCTCCCCCACACCCCATCCCTCACCCTCCCCAACACCCCATCCCCCTCGCCCAACACCCCCCATACAATCCCCCTCCCAACACCCCCCGCCCCCTCCCCAACACCCCCCCATCCCCGCTCCCCTCCCCCAACACCCCATCCTCCCCCTCCCCAACACCCCATCCCCCCTCCTCCCCACACCCCATCCCCTCTCCCCCACCCCCATCCCCTCCCCATCCCCCTCCCCCACCCGCCCCCCACCCTCCCACCCCCCACCCCCTCCCAAGACACCCACCCCTTCCCCAAAATTTTAAAAAAAAACCCCACCCCCTCCCCACACAACACCCACCACACCAGACCCCTCACCCCGCCTCAACCCCCGCCACCCACCCTCCCCCCCGCTACTCCCCACCCATCCCCCACCCCCCCTCACCCACCCAGTCCCATCCTCGACCCAACCCCCCACCCTCTCCCCCACAACCCACCTTCTCCATGTAACACAGAATATTCCTATCCAATGTACTGTTTCAGCTATACCGCAACTGTTGCATATTTAATTGGTCACTTGTCAACACAAATGCCCCTTAATTGGCCCACATGCCTTTTGACCCAATTATGATTATAGGTCGTTCTTAGGTTTTGTCACCTGTTTTGTACACCAACCAATCACACACAAGCCATATAATGCCAAATAAACACATGCTAACCTAATTTAATTGTAAGTTAAACAAACGCCTGAATCAAATTCTTTTTGAAGGGTAGTATTTCACCTGACTCATTTACAACCTGAAAATTTGGTTTGAAAAGGACCCAAGCATTTGCATTAGTTGCAATTTTTAAAATAATAATCAAAGAAATGCCCCGTTAAGTGGCCGACATGCATTGTGACCACAATTATGATTCACACAAAAGATGTTACCATAATAGTAGTCTCATGTAGCGAGGGAATTTTGCATATCCAATATACCATTTAAAAGCGATACAGCATTACGCATATTTAATTAGATCAATTGCAAGCATCAAAATGCCCCTTTATTGATTCCACTGTGCACTTTGCACCGCATTGTGATTCCTACAAACTATGTACGGCATAGAAGTTTAATGTAGCGAAGGAAATTTGTATATCCAATGTACAATTTCAGGTATACAGCAATTAATTCATAGTTAATTAGATCACTTGTATCACAAAATGCCCCTTTTACATCGCCCAACATGCACTTTGACCCCATTATGATTCACCCATAAAGATGCAATGGCCATAGTATGTGCTTTCATGCAGGAAGTTATTTTGCTATCCGTGTAAGGTTTTCAGAGTCCAGTAATTACGCATTTTAATTAGCTCATTTGCATACCTAAGCCGCATGTATCACACACTTTCAAGATTGCAAAAAGATCGGCCCCATGATAGGCTTCCATGCATTGAAGGAATTTTCCATATACATGTACGCGTTTTCAAATTAATAGCATTACGCTGTTTTTTGCCTATTAATTAGCTCATTTTGCATACTAATTTGCCCGAATACGCCCCCGAATCTAATCAGTTCGGATACTCTCCAGCCCGCTCCCATCCAACCAATTACATCATCATACGGCCTTAACGGAACCCAAAAACTTGTACACAAGCCTGCGGGAAAATTTTCGTTAATTAGCAAATTAGATACTTAATAATTTTGCATATTTTACGCCCAAAATCTAAATCACTGTCGAGAACTCGTGGACCCGCTTCTTTCCATCCTCCCCCAGTTACATCATCATAGCCCTTACGGAACTCAGATCAACGTACACAAGCCCGTGAACACGGACGTCCGGCACACAATCAGCATGACAGACATACAGACAGACAGACATACACATACGACCAGACAACAGACAACGCCATCAGATGACAGACAACATACAGAAAAGTTATAACTAGTCCTGCCGAACAAAGTTCAGGCGAGACAACCATATTCTTCAACTTCACCCAACAAAAATTCTAAAAACAACTCATTGATAACTTCATCCATATTTCACCCAACCACAACAAAAAACTCTAAAACAACTACTCCTCGAACTCCATTAATTAACCTGCTAAGTGCCCCTTAATTTGTAAGCTAACCCTTGAGGGCGCTCTTCCTCAAATTATGGGAATATCCATTCCCATTCAAAAAATCATTTTTTTTTCCAGAAAAATATTTAGAATCACAATGCTTTACATATGGGCTGCTATTTGGAATGAAGTTCTTGGAAATTACCTTTAATAATGCCTTTTAACAATTCAATTTCGAAACTTAACCCTTTAGGGTGCCTCCCGGGTGGGGGGGGGACCTCAACTTTTTTTCAGGGTAGGGATGTGGCGTCCCCTCTATTTCCGAACTTGGGGGCTTGGGACGGATTTTTGTCTCCAGAAAGTAGGGGCTTGGTAACTTAAATTTTGAGGAATTGCGGTTGGGAGCTGAATTTGGCTAAATTTTGGCTTCTGAGCCCGAAAAATTTTCTGAAAGGGACCATTACGAAACGAATTATGCTTCAACTGGGGGTCTTGGGAACGGCTGGTAAGACGCGAAAAGTGGGTCTTTAAGGGCCGCACATACCCGTACCTCTTCCATATGTCAGGTGCCCACCCCCGGGGGGGGCCCTCCCCCAAATGATGGGAAAAATACATCACAGACTACAACGTGGTTAATACTTTTCCACACACCGCTTCACCCACGTACACGTATGTACATATGAACATACAAATTGATTTCTTGGTTCGTGCTTTGAGCAATTGTAATACTTTTATACATGTTCAATATGTTAATTACTTAATTTTTGAGCATTTGTTTATAACAACACATGTAGACACACACCTACAACATACAGCCAGATAGACGGGCACAGACAGGCTAAAGACATAGACACACATACACACACACAAACGGACTGAAATAATAATCTGAAGTTTTAAAAAAAAACCCACACACACACCCGCACACACACCCACACAACAACACGCACCACTACACTCACACCACCCCACACCACATACACCCACACCACAGGGAAAGGTTAGTGATCAGGGAAATTCTAGACAGTTATTTTAAATTGAAAAAGAAATGATTTTTATGGGGGTAGAGGATATTAATATAATATCTGACTGACCAATGTTAATACTGTTAATACATTGGGCAATAATGTAAAGGGGCATTTCATGTCCACCGCTCATCCTTTCAACTTACCTAAAAAAATGTTGAGATTTTATGTCATTGAACCATTAGCCTTAGTAAAACTATGTAAACTCTCATTCATCTGGGATTGGTAAGATAAACAGATTAAAATAATTCTAGTCAAACAGACATACCTTTGGCGAAACCAAAGGTTGCGACCGCAACTGCAACCAGTGTGAAGACCGCAGGTCAGGGTGCTCCGGTCGCAACGTTGGTTTTTGAGCTCAAAAGGTATGTCTGGTTGACTAGAATTATTTTATCTGTTTATCATTAGCCTTAGTAATCATGTGGGCCCATCTTACATGCAAATCTCACGTGCATCTGTAAGAAATTCACAATTTTGTCTTGTCTTCGTAAATGGACAGAAATACAGACACCACACACATGCACCCCCTCACGCAAAAACACACACACGGCAAACCACACACACACGCAAACTAGGGCTGTGACATATTCCCGGTACCCGGGTACCCGCCCGTTTACTTCTTACCCGGGACAGAATTTATCGAGCGGGTTTCACCGAACGTCATTTTAAAAAAATATAAGTTTAAAAAAATTGTATCCTAATGTATACCAGGATTGATGCCAACGTTGATATTTATCGCTTGATGGAAAGGTGTTGCCGCTGTATTAACCGCAAATCGCAATACAACATTACACTAGGTACAGCAAAAAAAACAACATTGCACATGTATACATGTTTCTTATGACTTCCACACTCCCTTGATGGAAAATCCATTCACCGCGGGGTTGTTTAGGTCGGCTCGTTTTATTAAGTGGTAATAGCGGTACACGGGCGTGGTTTACGTCAATCTCAGCCGATTTGTTCAAGCTGACCGGCGTGTTCCAGGATCGGTTTTTACGTTGTGAATGGCATTTAGGATGAAATAAAGTTAAATAAAAGTACACGATTTGTAGTTAATAAAGAGTTCTTCTTATGATTACATCGAACAGGTGGTTTTCATCGCTGTTAAATTCAAAAACATGGAAATATTTGAAAGTATGTCATTGCAGGGAGATTTTTTTTCTTCTAAACTTGGTGCCGAATTTTGCCCTCAGGGATGTTTGGGGTACCCGGGGTACTCGCCGAAAATCATAACGAGTACCGGAACGTCATTACCGTGAGGTCACAGCCCTAACGCAAACACCACACACACGCAAATACACATACACACGGAAGGTTAGTGGATCAAGGAAATTCTAGACAGTTATTTTAAATTGAGAAGAATGATTTTCTGGGGGGTAGGGATTGGATATTATTACCTATCTGATGAACAGAATAATTTTAATTGAGCAATTATTTGCAAATTCCGATCCAAAGGTGCATGAAGGGGCTATCATGGAAAAAACACAAATTTCCATTCTGAGGAAAAATAAAACATTTTTCAAAATATTCATGTGCAGAAATGTTACATTCTTATCGTCATTGTAAAAATAGGTACTAGAGCTTACTAGCATCATCTGCCAGAAAGGTGTTGAGCCAGGGGAAATACAAAACAGACAATGGAATGGTCCTTGCAAGGTAAGTGACCCCTAAGTCGTGTAAACAAACACAATGCAAGCACACTGATTGACACCACTAAGGTATAAGCATCAAGGCTACAAAGTGGACATGTTGGACCAGTGGGAAGGCTTGCCAGAGGCTTACTGTGATTGATTTTGCTATTCCCAACTAAATTTCATGGCCATTTTTACAATGCACACATCCAAAGTAGCTGTAGGACCGTCACGAACAAATGCACCATTTTGTTTGTTTAGCCCTAAACTTGGCTTTCACACCCTTATTGTCGCCAACGAAACGTGAATTATTTTCCCACGTTCATCCAAACACACAATGCGAAATTTCAAGACAATACGATATAAGATACACACGCCTTGAAACGAAAACCATTGGCTTCAAAAACCCATTACTATAGACCCACCGAATTATTCGTGGGTCTAAATAAAAAGGTAAGCACAAAATCTACCGAACATCGGTAAGGACAAGCGACTCTACTCGATACGCACGCAATAGCAGAGTTTTAATGGACAAATAGTGAACTAATTTATATCTCAAAGATCGACAATTATATGATTTTTACATTAACACTGAACACACCGATTACAGGTCTTTTGTCACACAATATTTCTGTTCACGTTTTTCCTCTTCAAATTAAATTTGTTGTAAGCTTACAAATTTTCCTCTTTTTTTTTTCTTTCTTTTCTTTTTTCTTTTTTTTTTTCTTACCTTTTTTTTTTTGGTTAAGCTTCAAATTTCCCGCGAGCTTCCCGAATTGCCGCCGCCAGGCCGCTGAGTTACCCAGTTATAAATCAGCCCTGCCTATATTTGTTACAAACATACAAAAATCTGATTTGGTGATTTTTTGTTATGTTCTGATTTAAGCAATTGACTGATAGTGCCTTTAAAGGATTGGTGGATTTCACACAACTTAAAAACGCATTGTAGACCAATCTTAACTCAAAACACATCTTATGCAATAGCGATTAATAACATTAACTAACATTTTTTTTTCCTACAATGTTTTCTACGAGGATTGGAATCTTTGTGAATCCACCACGGGACAAATAGCGTACATCCATGTGTAATTTGCATCTCACAATAGATGGATATTGTCTTCATTTCTAGAAGAAGAAAGCCTACATGTCTCTAAAGCTGAATAGCAGGATATGTTCCCCTCATCAAACTCTTTGTATTTCTGAATACTTGCTGTCACACAGATCTTGTCAGCTACGGAGGTTTGGTTATTATTAGGCCCTCATATTTTAAAAAGAAATTATAAGGGTTTATAATTGGGGACTTGGAAAAGACGATTACCATTGCTAATGATTAGTTGCATATCTTGAATTTACTTTACACATGGTTGACACAATCATTTCGATATGACCAAAGATGTCAACATTTCAGAACTGACATCCCGTTCAAAATTAATTCAGTGCATAAGCTTCCTTTGATACAAACTTTATGAAGTAAAGCTGCAGGCACTCAATTTCTCCACAACTAATCAGTTAATCACATGGTATAAATTGGTTCAGCTATTGCTTCAAACATGGGTTACAAGGTATCCACTAAAAATATGGAAAAAGTACTAAGAATCTCAAGCTCTCTGAAAAATGATGAATGGTATTCTATGAAGTTAGTAACAATTTGCGCTGAAACATAAGGTTTGATCATTGTGCCCCACATTCTCGACTACAGAAGCCTGGGCAAAAATGGCAAAAGGATGGGAACAAACTTCAACACAAAGATGTATGGCGAGGTGCATGAAAAACTAAGAAAAGGATTTGAGAAAAAACCAAGGTTTAGATATCATGAAAAGCAAGTCCAAAAAATCCATGGAGATGGGCAAGATAACAGATGGACCGTAACAAAAGGGACACCAAAGATGGGTACTCCAGCATCAGCTAGACAAAGACAAATACCAGATGGAAAGATGAATTGTAAAATTTACTGGATGAACATGGATGAGAGCTACACCAGACGAGAATAAATGGGCTCCGCTTGAAAAGGCCTTTGCTTGCAGGAATTTCAAAGTATGGCGACTGTTGCAGTGAAGGAAAAGAAGAGGGCCTTGTAATAGTACACAATTAGCTCAAGTCAAAAGAATAAATAAAATTCAATTTCAATGATATTTGAAATACTGTGTAAATGGCAACTTTTGTATGAAAGAGGATGATGATACAATCTTAGGGTTCCTTTAAATTATACAAGAGCATTAACAAGCTTGTGTGTCGTGACTTGCCGAATCTCCAATCATGCCTTTTTACAATGTGAAAAAAAAACTGACCAGTTATCATCCAGCACACTGTAGTGCTGTTACCCCGGACGTGGACCCGGGTGGAGCCGGCCCCATTAAATTCTGCAAAAGTAACAGTCTCAAATGTCAAATCAAACATTTCGGATTTTAGATTTTGTCACCATGAAGAGTTACAAGGGTATATACTTTGCCACACATTTTGTGATCAAATCATTTGCATCAGTTTTGTATTTGGGTCAATAAGAATTGTGAAATTCCCCACGTTCCCAAAAAGTATTGCCAGAATCAAGAAGCCATTTAATATTTTCATAATGTAGAATTTTCCCCAAGCAAACAGCTGCTCTTTACCCCTTAAAACTATTTTATAATAATTTTCTTGGTTTATCTAAAGTTATTACATTTCAACTCATATTAGGGGTTTAAAAAGTCATTTTTGGTAGAGGAGTCTATTTACATAATGTCATTCTTGTTGAGAATCGGAAAATAGGAACCTTGTAGTTTCATAATATTTTCAATAAACTGGTGACAAGAACAAGTTGTTATTCTCAGGAAAATCAAATATTGAACTGCCTATCGGTGATAACTTGAATTCTAATAGTCAGTTGCGGTCACAAAAGACGATCTAATAAGGGAAATTCAACATTTTCTTTGTGACTTGTGACAACTCTGCTTCTGTCTAAATACCTTCACTGAAACAACTTGTAGAAGTAATTTCAGGTTAACCTCTCATGAATATTTTAAGTTTAATGAACACATTTTCCCATTTTCAGTTCACCGACTAGTAATAGTGACAAATTTTATTTATCCTTAAAGGGGAATGGCCTGATTGACCATACAAAGTTTTCATCTTGACTGGATGACCTTGACCACAAAAACCCATCTGTAAACGTTTGGCACCAGTATTTTTAATGGGTTTTCATATAAGAGCTAAAAACAGGATCTTGTAAAGTAAGCCCCAATTGTACTTTGTAAATTTAATTTGGTCGACCAAAAATGAGTACATTTTCATTCACAACATCCAAATGGAACATCGTTAGACCAATATTTCACAAATGAGAAAAATAGTTGCTTCTTAAGATTAACAAACACACACTGACCACTTTTTTTTCGGTAAAATCTTGAGGTTATGGGATGAGGATCTTTATGATTTGGCCAAAAGACCCAAAGTTTAATAGAACTTATATTGTAAGTGTTATATATTAAAGGTGCAATGAGAGATTTCACATGTCAAATGTCCTAAAAAATCTGGAGTTGCCGATTTTTGCCCTGATTCTAAAGCTTTCCATAAAAAAATATCCCCATATGAAGGATAAGCTGAGAATGTTTCTTTTGGTACAAGAATTGTGTGAAATTCTAATTTTCGTATAGGAGCAAAATTAAAATTCAGCCGATGTTTTTATTATTGAAATATAAGCAAATCAAAATTGCCTTTTTTCATTCTTTTAAGAATTTCGTATCCAAATACAAGGTAATAAATCCATGAGTGCCTATTCTATATGAAATTTACTATAATTTGCAACAATTTTGGGTGCCTCAAAATCTTCATGCCGCATTTTGGAAAGGAGAATCTACCTAATACACGGTTTGCTTTTTCTTTCAAATGACATACTCATTAAAGATAGGTATCCAAGTTTACATGATTTTTCTACCTCACACAGAAGAGCTACATTTTTATGCAAGAATGAGTTGATTTAAACATAATTTTATCATCAATTTAGATTAAACACGTAGTATGTAAACATGCAACCAATTTTGGGGTTCACAACTTCTCCAAAAGCTTTTGGGAGCACTAGAGAATGCAACTATTGCAAATACGACAAGTTGGTTTGCAATATCATTGTACCTGTTTTTTTTTTTTTTTTTTTTTTTTTTTATAGGATGAGAATACATAGTCATATTGTTTCAAACCACCACATCAACTGCCACAAGCGCTAAGTTGACACAGTCTATGACTTGCCACGCCTAACTTCCACGATAGAGGCACACAGGCAGTTATATCAACACCTCAAGCGTGTTTCATACAGAGATAGGTGGTTGTAAAATTGCATAAAGTAGGCAAAAACCAAATCATGGTGTGAGCATAGCTCATGATACACGATGCCTGCCTTCCAGTAAATTGTCACAGGGCAGATTTGAAGGGGCAACAGACCGGTTCCTTCTCCAAGATAACTCAGGTGCCTCTCTGCAAAGTAGAGTAGAGTGCCATTTGAACTGACTGAATGCACCTTTTTAAAGTACAGTGTAACCTTCACATTAATCTGGATTAATCAGTATGATTGCATACCATTTTCATGAACAAGAAGTGGTAAACTGAATATTCTCATGGAATATTATAATCATCTGCAGTGTTTAATACCTTAGGTTCAAATAATATTGATAAAATAAAGTATTAAGTTTTCATCTCGATGGAACAGATTATCTTGATTTTTTTTACATTTTAAAGTTTTAATCCATCTCAAAGATTTTTCTTGTGATAAAATTTAGGGAACAATAAAATTTATGTGTAAAGAGATCCATGAGAAGAGGTTCTTGTAATGGAACTTTAATGTTTGCCTTTCCACCCAAAAACATGCGTTCCTTTGGTGGGGGGATGGTGGTGTGTGCATGCATGCAGGTGTGTGTGCATGTGTGCAAGCACACAACATGCAACACACATGATAGCAAGATATAATATAGAAATTCTTGCAGCATCTAGATAGATATGCATTGATAACATTTCTTAACGTAGAATTTTCAAACAGCCATGCCATAGATACGTGTA
>JAMKCH010000492.1:0-94151 GCA_023653785.1 Ophioderma brevispina | reverse complement strand
CAATGGTTTGTAACTTATGTGGGTATTTAGACATGCTGCGTTACTTTTTTTTTTTGGTGTTTATATCAACTTAACACATACCAAGCATTTCATTGGTATTCAACTAGTACACATCAACCCATGTTTCAGTATCCTTCATCAATTCCTATTTTTTCACCTCATCTAAGGCTGAGACCAGCTTAACTACCCTATTCTATTCAACATAACCCATCTCATGCAATCCATCCCATACCAACTTATCACATCACAGGAAGTGTCCATACCACTTGAACTTATTGCAGGCCAAACAGCTCATACATCGCACCCTGCATCACCCCATCCTATGCCATCACAATCCATCCTTTTCCAATCCATCTCAAACCAAAGCATCCGTATTAACCCGTCCTATACTAATCTTCTTCTTACCAAACTATTCCCTATCAACACATCCCACTTTAAATCAATCCAAACAAGTGTCTCCCACACATTCACTATGAGTTGCAATATGCTCATCCACCAAGGACACAGTTCAGTGGGTTGTATTTGTACATGTATTGACTTGAACTGACCTTGTGTGATCTGGGTATTATACATCATACCCAAAAACCAGGGAGTGTATTTTCTAAACAGACTGGTTAGTGGATGCTACTGAACTGTACCATAAGAATTGAGACTTTACTGGCTCATAGTGATTATTGCACAACTCAAGGTAACAAAATAAAGGGTTAACTTTGTGTTTATTGTGGAAACTGAACCACCTGAGGTCTACTACGTTTATTACAATATCCCCTATTGGCTCATTATATGGTATTTCTTTATACAGCCTTTTAGTACCAATCACAGTAGACTTCTCTTACCATGTCTCACATTGGCCAATAGTGACCAGGGAGTTAAAACTGCCAATTGTTGAAAGATTAAAATATTATAACAATGATATTTATAATTTACACCAAGTATAAAACACCTTGCTGTGAACTTGAGAAAGATAATTTTTGCAGTGCTGGAGAAGTCAACCTACACAATATATGCATAATCAATTAAAAATTCTTAGTAAGTTTGGTCTGTATTGCAGGTGCTAACCACAGTGCTCTTAGTTTTAAGAATCAAGAGATACTATTTCAGTTGAACAATGAAGAACATATGAATAGAATTCTGTAGGCCATCCCTAATCTATTTAACACTTTCTTTTTTTGAACAAGCAGTTCACCCTCCATTCAATTAAAATTGGCAAAAATGTAGATTCATGATACACATGTATGTTCAATGGGTGTATGGTGAATTCCAATTCGGTAAAATTTTAGGTGAATGGTTTGCCTGCTTTCTCCGACTGCAGATGTCCTAACGCTTTGCCGTCTGCACGTACTTCCCAAAGTCTCTGGTTCTGGACCGTATTATTGTGATTTCGTGGAAAAGAACCTGAAGAAATATCTTAAGAACCACTCAGTTAAGATTAATCCTGGTAATACTTGCATACCGGCTGTAGTGGTACTACTCCTGCCACCTGTAATCCGGGTTGGTTGTTGAGATCTCTGTAGCAGGCAACGAGTTTCCAGAAGCCGCCGCATTGCAATTGGGAAACAGATTATGCAAAGCTGAACTTTTTCTCTCCCTCAGACTATCATGCACGTTTACCATTAGTCTGAGTGCCTTTCGTGCGCCGCAGCCACAGTTTGAAATGGTGCTGTTGGCGGGGAAATTGCTCGTCAGGAGGCGGTGCAGTACCGAGTGGAAATACTCATATCAGTTAACTGTGTGTGCTTGTGCATGCATAGCTCTCATGACATTTAAGGCTACTCCATCGTAGAGAGTGCAGGGATTCAATTAAAGTTACACGATTCATTGGTGCATTCAGGTGGAAGGCAGGTTAACCCTTTGAAGGTAGAAAGCGACTCTGGATGGCACTGCCCCGATATAAACTGGACCGGACAGGCTCGCTTGAGTTTCTGCTTAGACATCACTTGAAAAATCAATCGTTGGAGGTCTGGATTAAGTGATCTTTAAAACAATGAGTTGAGGTTTCTTAAGGGAGTATTTTCGTAGAAATGCACGATATCAAATTTTGCCTGTTGGTGCTAGACATCCAGCATTGCAATTGGGTGATAGCAACCTGTGTTGACGCCATTTAGAGCAGCTTTCAGTGAACATCTTTAAAGAAGAATGTGTCTTTATTCCATATCTTATTTGTGGTATTCATTGTCTCTGGGTGACATAAAATATCATTGATATGCATAGGGCATGTTCTTTTCTGGCTTTTTTGATTCCCAAAGCTATAGCTCAGAATGTATAAATTAAAACACGATAAAAAAATGTTTCAAGAAGTGGATAATAGCTTGGTTATTTTTGTTTGTATTTGCAAATGCATAGCAAGTGTCCAGGTGCTTGAGTTTACATTGACTTGACTTTAGAGGTAAAACATAACATTGCCCCAAATCCACAGAATCAATCAAAGGACCAGGTTTCAATTTTATCAAGGCGAAGATGGTCATTATCGTAATGGGACAGACAGTCAAATCTTTCCATTGAGTTTCTTTATTGTTAGGTTTTCTGTATATTTAAGTATATTTTGGAAGAGTATTTACTGATGCATGAGATCCAATGTGAGGGTAGCATTTTTGTCCAAGCCATATAATAAACAAGCTGATTTAAAAAAAAGCCAAAAAAGTATGTTGGACATAATCCTTGGACATGAAAAGAAGTTCAAAATCAGAGTAAACATCCAAGGAATAATGGACTTTTTATCAGTGCCAGGCCAACCAAGACTCATTTGTGAGTAGAACAATGCATTTTCTTCAATTGGGATAGAAAACTTTATTGCCATAGGAGAGGGTGTTAAACTGTTGGTCCCATGTATATCTGTGTATATGCCCTTGGAAGTCAGTTTGGTGCCTGCTCTAGAGTGATACCCCAGTTGACTGGTGTTAAGGCAACAATTCAACATCATTCAGAATTTATTAATTATGAATTCATTAAACACAGGATAATGTATGTATTTGCCTAGAAGAGGCAACTTGGCAGAATGGAGAATTACTTCAGGATCTCTCCCCTGATGAACACAAGAGAGACCTGTGTATATAAATAAATTCAGCTGGGGGGGGGGCAGGGACAATTTAGAAATTTTCACTAATTTAGTTACCAAAATAGAAAAATGCTTGGAATGCTGTCCTAAATATGAAAGTGACTATACTTTGTCCCTACCTAAGCATCAAGGTGCACCCATTTATTTGTGCAGCTATTTGCATGTGAACAGGTGTTAAAAACATAGGAAATCTAGTTTAAACAGCAATTTTCCTACTTCCAAAAATTTATTCCAAACTTTTTTACGTATATACTTCCCAAATTATTCCAACCCTTTTTACATATTTTCTTAAACAATAAGGATGTTTAAGCATAAATGGTTAAAAAAGTACGAGAAAAGGTAACAGAAAGGTTAGATAAGACCAGGCTAATCAACACTTTCACTTTTTCTCACAAAATTGTCAATAATTCCAAAATTATTGCATGAGTGGCAATATTTGAAAATTGCCTTCAAGTGGGTCAAGTCTTGGGTCAGTGGTTCTGGTGAGAGCCTTCAAACTATTTGAAAGCTGTCTAAAGAAAAACAACCAGTTTGTATTTAATCTTTCTTGCCATGAGGAAAGCATTCATTTGAAATATACAGTGTGAGTCAATAAAAACCCTACATTCAGGAAAGATTTTTTCTTCGAAGGTTAAACGTTATTTTTGCTTGAATGTTTGCTTTGGTTGTTTACAGGGATAAACAGGCTATCAGAAGATTTTTATTTGGTGTCTTTCGGACTTTGGGTTCAGAAACTATGCCAATTTTGCGGAGAGACCTAAAAATTCTGTTTGGCCGATTTTAGCCATACAATGCAGAGAGACTAACACCGACGTTTACCATAACACATTATAGCAAAGACAATTCACACATGCAATTTCAGATGGTATCGATTTCTTCTCTACAAAAACATATCAGTTTGAATAAAACGGTCTATTGTGTAACATAATTATAAGTAAAATATCTAACATTAAATTACCATTGTTCAATCATAAAGAGTCAGTTATTGAAAATCACTCCATATCAATGTTGCAGTTCATGAACATAATGAGAGATTTTTGTTTTACATCTCTAAGGTAATTATTTTGCACAAATACAGTATACTCAGCGTCCATAAAATTGCGAGAAGAACTTAAGTGGAAGTTTTCTGTAAATACATTGGAATTAAAACTTTTTTCAAGCAGAATACAAAACCCTCTATGGTATCACTTTGGCTCCAAGTTTTGTTGTAGGTTAACACCATGAAATCTTCCTGAACAGAAGTAAACTGTGGTCTTACACCAGCTATCTTGACTTTCCTATTTGGGAAATTGAACATTTTTTCACTCAGCATTTTCTTTTGTAATCTCTGGGAGATTAATTTTATAATCCTTCAATTATTCTCCCACCTTCTATTGTTTAACAATAATTTGGTGTTAAATGTTTTTACTCAAATCACTGCTGAAGACCCTGTTATTCTATGTAAACGATGCATCTTTGTTTGGCTCAAAATCGGCCAAACAGGATTTTTAATTCTATCAGCAAAATAGGCATAACTTCTTCCTCCCAAGTCCAAATGACCCCAAATTAAAATATAACCGTTTTCTGAAAGCCTGCTTATCCCTCTTTATAACCAATACAAACATTTGAGCAAAAATAATTTTGAACTATTTTAATTATTTTTTATTCTGAATGTAGGGGTTTTTTTTACTCACACTGTAGTATTTGAATTCAGGACATTCTGTATTTCACAAAACAAAATGAAACAAAATAGGCTCACTGCACCTATTGGAATACTTTATTCAAGGCCTCTGGGCTGTTCCCGGTAACTTATTTAGAATTGGCATGAACACACTTATTTTCGCTGATTACCAATAATAAAAATGAGCAAGTTGGCGTATGATGTTTCGCGCCCACCTAGGACAAAGTTCCAAATTAATTTAAATATTAGAACTGTGTATTGATCATGTTATTACTGTCTTAAAACCATCACACGCGTCATAGAACTACGAACATACACGGCCCGTGCTATTTTGGACGCCATATTGAATATGTGCAAAAAACATCATGGCTGATCTTTGTGACGGTAAACTTTCTGAACAAACCACATGCCACATGTTCTTGGATGTCTAAGGATCATTTTATATTTGAAGTTCTCCAGGTGAAATAAATGATAAAGCCCGTTTTTCCAAGCTGCAAGGTTTACGTAGTAATGTTATTGGGCAATAACATTTAAGCATGATAGGATTTTGCATATAAGGAAGCGGGTGCAGTGAGCCTGTTTTCCTCTTTGTTTGGCAAAATACTGAAAGTCATCTGCCATGCACACACACAGCTTGTTCCTTAAAGTGATCATTGAGATCAGTGGTCTTCTTGGTGGCATAACCAGAGGGGTTCCATATGAAATGGTATGGGTTTAAGGCTGGCGCTTCCAAACCCAGGGGCATTCGGTGACAGGACCCACAAAAATAGGGGTCTTTGGGTGAGAGACTGCTAAATTGCCCCAAAATAGGTTTTTTGTGACAATTTGCTAAATTTCCAAAGGAAGGGGTTTTTTGATGAAATTTTTTTCAAAATTTTCTTTAAAAACAATATGGGGTCATTGGGTGACAGGACATATCATCATGTAAATGCAAGAAGGTCATAAATGCAATAGCTGCCATTTGATGAAATACCAGGTGAAAATTCTGCTGGCAAATGCTGCAGAACATTCCGTCATTGAAATGCAAAACGTAAATACAATAGCTGCCATGTGATAGATCTATATGCTGCCAAATTTTACGATCTCTCAATTTATCTTAAGTCAGTGGCTCTTGAAATGGTTCTTCAGGTGACACAGTTGGTTGAAGAACCATTTCAAGAGCCACTGACCAAAGACTTGGCATAATAGTATGTTTTGATGGGAATTTTTGACAAATGGCAGCTATTCCACTTACTACCTTCTTGCATTCACGCAACGATATGTTTGCTGGGCATGTACCAGCTTTTTGCCCCCTTTTGCCTCAATAAAACATACACTACGTTGTATTGATGGGTGTCAAGAAATTACATTGTTGCATGCATTATGACATCATGTGACACACAAAATAAAGACACGCTGGAATTCTGTAGGTGGACCAAAGTGAACTTCAAATTTATTAGTCAGGATAATGCACCGGCCCACAAAAATTACAGTTAAGAACTAGGAAAACTTTACATCGGGTTATTATTAGTCGTATTATTATTATAGCAAAGAATCTGCACTGCTTGTTACTACTGTTTTAAATACCATTTCAGTACTGGAAAAATGGCACTCATAATCACGTTATATGAAGATCAGAAAAAATCTAACGCTGTGTGCATTTAGTATTCTTTAAAAAAAAAATTAATACCTCATCGACTACACCCACGATTTTGAGAACACTCTCTACAGAAATGTGTCTGAACGAAACATGATTGGTAATACAAATTTTGTGCAGACCCCGTGTTAGGTAATAATGCAAAAATTTTGCAAAAATTCTCACATTGCAGAATATTCATAACTATTTATAACTAAATTACAATTGCATCAGTGATGTTATCTTTTCTTATTAATTTGTAACGATTTCCCAATTTCTTGAACATGACCTATTTTAAAAATTTCTCTCGCACAAACATTCTGCTTTGCTTCCAATTTTGCTTGCATGCATCCAGAATTTCTCATTAATATCTCTGATGTAGCATTCGTATCTCTAGACAAACATCAACTTGGAACTATAGAATTTGAATTTAATATGTGGAAAATTTTACAGTCAATCAGCACACGCATTAGGTAATTTTCAAGAAATTGAAAAATCTTTGAAAGCTATTTACATTATACAAAAGGTACTGTAAAGCCTACATCATATCCCACCTTATGAATGTAATTAGACAATTTAACAGCTATATCAAGTAAAAAAGAAATGATGACATGTTTGATTGTAAAATATTTTTAAGAATATACATGTACTTCAAGACTAGACTCAGCATAAAAGAAAATGTATTTGCTTGGAAGAATTTGATGTAAATTGGGACAGGATCGCTCTACCATTCACCAGGATAACTACTTCAAATACCGCATAATTGAAGGAACATTTTTTGCAGGATAAAATATTCACAATCTCAGGAGGACTGGCTTCGCCAGAGGGTTGTTTATCAAATCAGCAAATTCTTTCTCTCATACTTAGTATTTAATATTCTAACAATATTCATCTTTTATCCATAAATTCAAAGCAATGGCAATTTTACTTACACATGGGAAAAGTGCCAAAGATTAAGCAATGCTGAAATGTCAGCCCTGTACAGGTACCCTTTTTCATTTTCACATGTTATGCACTACCAATTCCTGTCTCTTTTCTCCTTTTTCAAGGCACATTTCAATATCATACACCTTTAGTATGTATACATGTACAAATCAAATGGCAACTTAGTCATTGGCATGCTCTATTTCCCCTTGCCCTTGTATTTCACCTAGACGATGGCGGCCAAGACTCATTCAATGCGGCAACCCCCCCATATGAATTCCAAATGATACAGCAATACAGACTGCAGGCTTGATTTGGATGATTTGATTGGGACTTAGATCACCCCCCCCCCCCCCCCCCCCCCCCTTTTTTTTTTTTTTTTTTTTTACTTCAAATACCGCATAATTGAAGGAACATTTTTTGCAGGATAAAATATTCACAATCTCAGGAGGACTGGCTTCGCCAGAGGGTTGTTTATCAAATCAGCAAATTCTTTCTCTCATACTTAGTATTTAATATTCTAACAATATTCATCTTTTATCCATAAATTCAAAGCAATGGCAATTTTACTTACACATGGGAAAAGTGCCAAAGATTAAGCAATGCTGAAATGTCAGCCCTGTACAGGTACCCTTTTTCATTTTCACATGTTATGCACTACCAATTCCTGTCTCTTTTCTCCTTTTACAAGGCACATTTCAATATCATACACCTTTAGTATGTATACATGTACAATTCAAACGGCAAATTACAGTCGTTGGCATGCTCTATTTCCCCTTGCCACTTGTATTTTCAGCCAGACGATGGCAGCCAAGACTCATTCAATGCGGCAACCCCCATATATTCATTTAAACAAGCAATTGAAATGCAGCTTTCAAATACTTTCCATTATGACCAATTGGCAGGTAGTAATCATGGGGTTAAAAAACAACCCTCACTGTAGAATTGACTCCCCAACTCCATTGATTTTAGAATGAGTAAATATCACTTGATAACATATTTCTCTCAAAGTTTCTTGACTACTTGTTAAGCCAATGACAACATTCAAAATTTAGGATTTTTTGGCAGCCATCATCTGATTTCACCTTCTTTAATAACAAAGCAAGAAAAGACAAAATAAGAAATGTAAGTGAACTAAACTAAACTACTAGGGTTCACAAGGAGGTTAAAACCAGACGGGCTACCCATTTTCTTAATATTAGAAAATTACATGTTATTAAGGTTTTGCCATTTGCGCTTGGAGTCTCAAACAGACAGTAATGTGAATGGGGATATCAACACAACAGTTTGATTCCCTCTACACTAAACCAATGACATTTGCAAGATGTGAACAGGGATGCAAATTCGACGAGAATCACAGAATTGATTCTCACAGCGATTCTCGCATCATCCAGATATGAGAATCCATTTCTCCTATTGAATCATGTATTGAGTGTTGCCAAGTAAATTTGATTCTCTTAATTTGAATTTGCATCCCCAGAATGCATTGTTAATATAACACCCTCATATCTGCCTGCAAGTGGCAAACCGTACAAAGCATGAATTCTCTTGTCTATTCACTCTAAGCTTGAACATCAAACAGCGAGTATCAAGACTGCCACAAGCTGACCTCACAGAAGATCAATGTCAAAGTCATCGTGTTGTGAACACCTTACAGTACATATTGGCTACAAGGTGGAGCATCACCACCTAAGACTTTGTGCACAGAGTGAAGCTAAAGTCTTGTCCCAAGTTATGCTGAACACACTGTAGCGCAGCTAGACCACTCTAGTACCCATGCCAGCAGCTTGTGGAATGGGTCTTTGGGTGACTAATTACCGCTTAATAAAATCCATCACAGTACTTATTGACCAGTGACTAATATTGTTGGCAATTACAGTTAATTGGATTATATAACCCCTCTAAAAAGAAGTAAAACTAATATATTTTTGACTTCTTGCATTCACTTACATACTAGATTAAAGATTTGCTTCTGTTCTGCTGTTGAGTCTTAACATTTTACATTCATGTGATTGTGGTTATTAGATGATAGATAAGGCAATAAGTTCACCGTAGAACGGCCAGTTCATAGTGCCTTCATCCTTCTGTGAAAGGGGTGGGTTCAAGAATACAACTTATGCTGTCTCAGCCAATCTGTACTATTATCAAATAAATCCTGTGACGTCAACGTGATCTAAGCCCGGGCAATGTTCAGAACAGATATCGGGCTTAGTTGATGACGTCACAGAACGGTGGCCGATCAATTCATATCTGGCACATGGTAACACAAAATTCACTAAGTTCTGATCTTCATAATGTAGTAAAAAAATCTGGGCCGAGTGATTTGTGCTATAGTTTGTCCTGAAGCATACATTAAAAGTCTGCCTTGGCAAACCACAGAGTGCTTTGTGATATCACCATTTGATTCCAAGTGAACAAAACCTCTCAACTATCAAACAGCATATTATCTGACTCTTTATAACAACCCCTCAAAAAAAAATCACAGTAAAAACATGCAAAAGGGTCAGATGAAAATTACGATTGTTAAATATTTTCAATACCGACATTGCATATATACTCCGTTTTCTGTGTATGTGCTGAAATAAATTGAGGGCAAGAACTTGGTAAGTGTGCCATGTAAGATTGGAGTGTGCAGTCTCTTAGTACTCTTGTATGTTTGATGTGCTTTATTCTGTAAAACGTGACCTGTTGTTACTAAAGACTAGTTGAGTGTTTCTAGAATGTTTATATGGCATACCACACCTACCAAGAACTTTTATCTATCAGGGAGTGCTGGGGGTGGGGGGGGGGGGTTACGGGCGAATTACTCTCTAAGTACTGTGCATACTGTGTTTACAGTAGCTTAGTATTTCAAAGATAATAGCAGCCAGTTTGTAAATCTAAATAGTCAATATGAACAACATCAACAACAACCACAACAACAACCAAAAAGAAAAAGATGATTAGAAAAGGTTCTATACATTAAAACCCTAGTTTATTGCGAGTTAAAGGCTGCCATTTGGCCAAAGAAAATTAGCTAATCCATTTCAAGAACGAAAAATAATTCAGGAGGAAAGAATTCCGCTTTCTAATAACAGAATTCATATTTGTTAAAAGCGGCAACAATTTATGTATGTAGTGAGCGATACAGCTGGCCCGCCTCTGTATTTTATTCTTCAAATTCCGTTATTACATATTTACAATATATACACACATATATAGAGTGTTTCTAGACACATTCCCATTTCACAGAGTGTTCTTAAAATCAGATTTGTCTACTATACCGCATATGAATAGTGTTATGGAGGAAACATTGGTTTGAAAAATGTACATTAAACTTTTTTCATTTTTTTTTTTTTTTTTTGAGATCAAACTACGGCCGTTTACTCTTAACAGTGCAATTCTCATCGGGAACACGCCGTAGGCGACTTTTTCAAAGTCAGAAGCGTGACAATGAAGCCATGCCTTGCTAGTATTAGTATGTGTGGGCTCTTCAGGTGGGTAGAGTTTCTCTAACAAGCCCGCCACTTTGTCTCAACAATGATGGTAAAAGTATACGCTGTGATGCATGCTCTCTATAAAGAGGATATGCAGAAGGGAGGTTGCCATTAATGAGTGCAAGAAAGTTATGTCTTCAATAGCTGCCAGGTGTTCTTTTATCAAATGTCTACAATTTGGATAGCGAAAATAGTTGATGTCAATTGTGACATAAAATAACTTAACAGAAGGCAGCTAGTGTAGATGGCTCCCACGACAAAATAGAATCCTTCCGTTTTTGATTTGGGTTACTTTCTGTACCATTCCATGGCTTGCAGAAGTTTGCCAATGTATTAGAAGTCATGGTTTATTTACTGCCAGTGTATTTGTAACATTCTACAATGCAGGTATACACTTAAGCTCTGAAAAGTCGGGTACCTTTGCAATTTGACCAGTTGCCATAATGTGGAAAAGGGGATATGTTGGAAAACAGGAATTAAATATATGCTAGCCAGCATTTTCCTGCTTCAGTCCCTTCATTTTTAAAACAAATTATGTGATTTGCCATCTCCCCCACATGTAAAACATACATGACAGCTAGGCCATAGGTATGAATCAACTGTCCAAGCCATATTAGTGTGTGCACACTTTATTTCTCCATAATCATTTGACTGAATTGAGCCACCTCTTCATGAAATATGCCACACAACATCATAGAAGGAATGAGAATACAATTACAATCATTGTGAAATTATTTCTAATTGTGAGGGCTTGAAGTGAACTGAAACATTCTTCAATCTGTTCTGATCATGTAACATTGCCAAATACACACATAGGTATGCCTGTTTCAGTGAAGTGTACACTCTTTGCACTTTAGTTCTCTCAGATATAGCCTTGTTATTCGGTAAGAGGATTGCAAAACCAGGCAGTAGTACATAAAGGTATTCACATCAGAGTTGATAGCTTGTAAAACATTTCACAAAATGAGCACCTTGACATGACTAACCTTTCCTAGATTTGATTTTTAAAAAAAGGAACTCTGCATATACAAAAAATTAATGACCATTTTGCAAGTAGAAAACTATGTCACAAGAAAGTTCATAGTACCTTCTGAACTTTGTTTGGTCTCGATTTTGAGGGTGACGTCATGACGCAACTCTGCATTCACACTAGCATTTCAATTGCGCCGCCTTTGTTCGCATGCGTAAATGCTGCAATTCCAAGATCGACGCGTGCATTTCTAAGGTGCGAACCCTAACACACGCAGTGGCATCCCCCTCAAACTTGAGGTCGAACAGAGTATAGCTCCTTTACAATTCCATGCAAATGATGATTGAAAAATCTTACCATACTCCATTATTTTGTCTTTGACTTGTCTATTGCCTATACCAACTTCCACATAGAATAAAACACTTAACATTTGTGCTTCTTTCTAGGGATACCTACACCTCATAAATTTGAAATAAATGTATTCTAGACTCTTTGATCTTTCTTGTGATTTATTTTCCCAGTGTAATTACAATACACCCTTTGTTACTACTCATGTGCTTTATTCCATTAAAACCCTAACACAACTAAATCTCACAAAATCTCACAGCACTGAGTGAGAAAAATGCACTAAGTCCAGAAAGTAGCGATGACGTCATCAAACAAAGACTCATATGGGCACGAAATCGCTGGCCGGGCCAGCGACACCGCCGTAGCGTGCTATACCGGGTCATGGGACTGGGGCCCAAAGGACCCTGGGTTCGAATCCCACCCGAATTTGCCACTTTTCTTGTTCTCCTCTTCCCTCACTCCTTCAGTCCTTCCCTGGTGATAGGCGAGAAACCGATGTGGGGTTAGGGTTAACAGAATAAAAAACATGATACGGAGTACTCTCTAAATGTAAACAAGTGAAAATTTCACTCCCCAAAAGAGTGAAACTCTAGTAAACCACTCCAAAATGAGTGGTTTATACTTAAAAACACTCAAAAAGAGTGAAAATCACTCCAAAAAGAGTGGATTTCCACTCGTTTTCGTGTTGTCCTTCGTTTCACTCCTCAAACGAATGGAAATCCACTCTTTTTGGAGTGATTTTCATTCTTGAGTGTTTTTAATTACAAACCACTCTTTTTTGATTGGTTTACAAGAATTTCACTCTTTTGGGGAGTGAAATTTTCACTCGTTTACATTTAGAGAGTAGGTGTGAAGGGCATTATATAATTATGCCACTTTTCCATTTGTTGAATGTGGCAACAAAATCTGTCACTTTAATCTTTTTTGCACAACCTGAACCTGATCATATTTAAGAAGTTCAATACCAGTCATGCACCCTTAAAACAAGCCCTCGTTCTAGCACACCTTTGATATTGTGGCCTGCATTGTATGTCTTTGTATTCTTTTAAGGAAACCCTTTAGAAGGCATATTCCACTTTAATATTCACGCATACATGTAACCCATACTAGCATTTGTTACTTTTTCTTTGGATAATTAAATATTACCTATCTTATTTTTTTTCAAATCAGTACATTCAAAAGGTGTAGAAAACATTTAAATAGTTATTATTGTAGTAACTGGCCAATGAAAAGCTAAAAATTTAGAGAAAAAAACCATTATGAGCACATTTCATGACCAGAATACATAATAATGATAAATTTATGAAATGTATTTCTGTTGTACCATCAAGACAGGTGCTTAATCTCTTCCACAGCTATCACTTCAATGCCAGTTTGCCAACTATGGCAGTTGCTGTTTTATGTTGAACTTGTTTGCCATAAAAATTATGGAAACTATACTCTTTCCAAATTTAATTTTCAATAGAATTGAAATTGTGCAAGCAAGGAACAACATTTTATCCTTCAAAAGCCATGCAAAAATAAGAGGGTCTTGCTGATTTTTAGAGTGTACATGGCAACCTTTTATGTGGTGAGGTTCTCTGTGAAGCGACTGGCACAAGTCTGTTGGAGAAACTGATGGCCAGGGTCGCCTTTTAGAATTTACGTTAAACCACACATAATGTATTGTGGTCAGAATGTGCGTCATAATCACAACATTACACACGTATTGAAAAATCTAAACACATTGAAAGGCCTATAGTATTATAATAACCATCTAAATCCATTTCAATATACTGATATTTTCATTATGGTAATATTCTTATTTTGAAAACAGAAATTAGTTCTACATTGGACTTTTGATGAGTTGCATAGTGAAATCTCAACTAAGCCGTTAAGACCAGGTTGTGCGTTTTCTCCCCCTTGTTTAGTTTCTTGAATAACACGCACACGCACACAACCCCTCTTTCAGGCCGCATAATTTGTAGGTCTTGCTATATAATACACAGTACATCAAGCAGTAATGTTTGGCCAGTTACCGAGTTCCAAACCATAAACAGGACACACAAGTTTAGAAAAAAAGAAAGCAACTTTTATGTGAATATGATGCAGAAAAACCACACTTTCCACCTATATATCAGGCCCAAAATGTTGTACATTTTTTGGCAGTTTTCCTGCTTTTATTCTTATGATTTATATTTAATAATATCCTCTTCCCTGCATAGCAAATCTTCATATTTTTTCCCTTTAATTGGGACAGAATTTGAATAGCTCTCTGAGAAAAATTATATTTTAAAATTAGTACCTCTAATTATTTGTTTTAAGTTTGTTTATTAATTAGTCCGTATTCAAACAATTTCTTGAGCATGTCGGACCTAGTGTTTTCAACAAAAACACCTACAAAGAAAGGCCACACTTTTCCAGAGGTCTGCTTTGTTCCCTAGTTGTTAATATTCTGTGAACAACAATTATCAAATGCATTTTTCAGCACCATCTTGGATGCAAATTGCCTTAATAATGCATTCAGATAAGACAGTTACATTTTGAAGTCACTGATCATGTACTATTTTTTATAACAATGGGAACATTGTGCAGTCATAGGTTTTTCACTTGTGCCTTGTAATGTGGACCTACTTTACTCACTCATTATGTTCTATTGTTTGAAATGAAAACCTAGTGCGACCACTGGTTTGTCATATCCGCTTTTATCTTGGGTTCCATTTTATCAAAGGAAATTTAGTGCAGCCACCGATTGTGCACATGTGCCTTGTGCTGTGGGACTACATTATGTTCTATTGTTTGTGACAGTGGAAATATAATGCATTAACCACTGCACAGGTATCTTGTGCTGTGTAACTACATTTTGAAGTCATCCATGTTCTATTTGCTCTCTTTGCATGGGCACTGATTTGTCAGGGAAAGCCTCAAACTGGTTGGAGTTGGTATATGGGCAGTAGAGTAAGGTTTTAAGGGAAATTAACAATGGATGTTTTGTACCACTCATATTTATTTTGATTTCATATTTATTTTGATTTCAAGTTGAGGCTCTCCTCACAATGGAACTATACAAAGAGCAAGACTGTTTGTATCAATAGAAGCCTAACCCTAATGCAACCAAACTTTTGTTTCTATTGTTCATAACATTGATTGTTTCTATTGTTCATAACATTGAACACCTGATGCTGGGACCTGCATGTAACCACAAGATCTGTCTGCATACCTAATGGGTTATTGGTCTCAGGGTTACAACCAGCAGTCGAATTCTTAAAACTCTCTTTACCTTACCTTAGGTTGAGGTAAAGCCAAGCCTACATCGATGACCATGTAACTATCTTCAGTTGAGGGAAGTTTAGCAATAAACCTAACATTTTTGTGGGCTGCCAGCATAGCTGGCAGGACTACTTTGCAATCTGTTGTGCATGCGTATGTGCATGTGTTTGTGTGTATGAGTGTGTCACTAAAATGTTAAGTTTCTTTTGTATGCAGCAATCCAGACCTTATATTCTTTGAATATAGTGAGCGTGAAAGCTGAGAACCATGAAATTCTAGTTTATAATGTTGCACTGAACTAAAGCAGACATCTGGACAGTGATCTTTCAACCACAGTTGTGTCCGACCTAGCATTGTCCCATACAACTAAAATTATTCAAATATTGTCAAAATGGTTTTTTCATTATCTAATTTCTTTAATGCATGAAAGCTGGCAAACAAATGTCTTATATTTTGGACCTGATGCTATTTTTTTTTAATTATTATTTCATTTTATACCATACTACACTTTTGAAGCCTATGAATTGAATAAGAATAAAAAAGCATCAGCTTTGCAACGGCATTATACACTATGTAAAATGACTATTACTACAAGCATTTTTTTCTTTTTTTTTGTCATTCCAATATTGCTTCGTTTATAACATACCTTCACATATTCTCTTGGTTTGATTTTGTGTGTGTGGAAGATAAAAAAAATGAAAAGTGTTGTACTACTAATTTGGGGTGTTGCGCAGATAACACAAATCCCATCGAAATTGCATTTCCTTTAGCGACCACTTGAAAAAAACGATTATACAAGCCCACGATATAGCATCTCTTTTTAAGAGCACCTCCAGTTTTCCAAAATATTAGGATTTTTGCACAGTTGCATTTTAATTGGCTATAGTGTGTTCACTGTAAGATGAAACATGACCTTTGATAAAGTACATTGAGATAACACTAGGGAAGGTCAGGGTCATAATGCGACCCCAGGTTTAGAATACTATAGTAGCTATAGTGTATTTTGGCACAACTTGGAGCCTCCTCTGACAAAATGTGTAAAATATAGGTGGCAAAAAAATGGGATCATGTTTCACCTTACACTATACCTGTGAATGATAAAGCTCAAAATTCTCTATTTGTCGCAAAAGACGGAATTTTGTAAAAAGAAGAATTAATATTGGGGATCCCTGATAATAATTCAGTGCAGCTGCTGAAAACATCCTTCCAATATGAAATAGTGCCATGTACATGTCTACCCCCATCATTAGCTGTTCCGACGGTTCACGCAAGTCAAGTTAGAGGTCATTTTCTTGAGGTGGTGCTATTTCATAATGGATGGACAAAAATTTGACATCTTTAGAGCCACCTTTCAATTACAGTCAGGGATCCTACGAGTCTATCCCCAATTCTAATTACAAATTACTCTTCTCAGATATATTTTGCAAGACAATTACCAACACAACTGTAAAAAAATCTCAAACATTTTGAAAATTGAGGGAGCTCTTCAAAAATGTACTATTATTGCTTTAAGGTTGCAAAATACACTCACCAATTTAGTATGCAGTCCTATTTCCTCTCTGAAATGCTACAAAAAGTTGGAATATTTTGTAGGTAATTCAAAGAGGTCAATTATAATTTGCATATTTGTACAAAATGCTGTGCTTTCGCATATTGAAGGATCTCAACCTCTGTATTTTTTGTTATTGTTGATAATTGCATATGTTGCCTTGCTAACAGAAAACTAAATAAGGTGCCTGCAAGAAAATTTAAATTGATACTCTACCTCGCAAAAAGATACATGTACTTGCATGATGTTCTTTTGAAGGTAAATACATGGTTTTCACAGTTTCTGTGGTCTTAGATACATGAGTGTAACTTTTCCCTGTTTTACCAGTTATAATACATGAATCTAACTCTTTTCTGTAGTCTTAGATACACCAATCCAAACTTTTCTGTGGTCTTTGGATATACAGAGTGAATAAAAAAAAATTGTGCATGAAAAAATGCAAAATTTGACCCGACCTGTTTATTCAACTGTGATGCAGTTGATGTTTTCCTGATCTGCATATTTTTGACTTTCTGTGATGAAAAAATGAAGGAATTTGGTGAAGAATTGAGGTAGATATGAAAGATTTTCGTGCATTGATCCATTTTTCTGTCACCATATTCAGACAAAAATAATGGAACTGAAAACCCAGCTTAACTGTGTAAATCCTATTGGAATGGGGTAAAAATGGCTCAGCCACAAAAATCTTTCATATCTACCCCATTTCTTCACCAATTTGTTTCATTTTTTCAGCATAGAAAGTCGAAAATATGCAGATCATGAAAACATCAACTGCGTCACAGTTGAGTAAACAGGTCAGGGTTAAATTTGGTGTTATTTCATGCACAATTTTTTTTGATTCACTATATTGGTACCTCTTTTCTGTTACCTTAGACACATGAATATAACCTTTTTCGGCAGTCTTAAGCACATGAATCTAACTCATGTGGCTTTAAATACATGTATCTAACTCTTATGTTAGCTTAGGTACATGAATGTAAGCCTTCTCTGTGGTCCTAGATGCACGAATGTAACCCTTTTCCAGTGGTTTCATCACTTTCATGTGAATCTATTTTTTTTCAACATTTGGTCTTAGCTATACATGATTCTAAACCTTTTCTGTGGTCTTATAGATACATAAGTCTAACCATTTTCTGTGGTATTAAAGATGCGAATCTAGCCTTTTTCTGTGATTTATTTTTGAAAAGATACACTATGAGTTACAATATGCTCATTCACCAAGGACACAGTTCAGTGGGTTGTACTTGTACATACATTGACGTGAACTGACCTTGTGTGATCTGGATATCATATATCATACCCAAAAAACAGGGGGTGTATTTTCTAAATACATTGGTGAATGGAAGCTACTGAACTGTGCCAAGGGAATTGAGATTTTACTAGCTCATAGTGATATCATGCAAAAGTAGGATGTGAATTGAATTGAAAATTTTTCAAGAAGTTGTCTTTTCTTGTGCTGTTTGGTTAATTAGTCCAAACTAGCCAAAAATAAGAATAATTTGTGCCAACATTCACAGGAGCCTGAAAAAAAAAATTAACAAAAATTAAAAAAAAAAAAAACATTTTGCATTTCTTTCAATTATTTGCCACACAGAAATTTCTAATTTTATATATGAATGACCAGTGCATTTCTTGTCACAGAGGAAAGTTCTGTGTTATTGTTGTTGGGTCACATCTTAAATAACGTGTTCATCTCTGTTTCTGACATGCACAGTTTGACCATGATTAAAGATGCTTAGATTTGACAAAAATTGGTGGCGCTCTACAAACATTTGATATTGCATGAACTCATTGTGATCTATAACCAACATACTGGCAAGCATGCAGGGGCACCAGAACCCTTGTCAACCTACAGTAATCATCACAACTCACATACACCAGCCACCTGATTACCCCTGGGTCAAGAGGAAAGTACCAACAATTTACTTTTTTGTGATCAAAGCGTGGTCATATTGTTAAAACCATGATTGACTGCCTGTAAGAACCAAAGTATGATGCACTACCATTAACAGGCGCTTACAGGTCTGGTCTATTTCTCACGCACACCTGAGAAGCTTGTGCCACATGTAGTATGAGGATAGTGATTTGTCTCAAAAGCCCCAGGCCTAAAGACCTGTCCTTGCTGTCCCACAGAATGGCATCTGTTGCTATTATAATCAAATTACCCTCACCACTTCATAAACAATTCTAAGAAATTGCAGTTCTTGGGATTCTAGTTCGGGACAAATTAATTGGTATTTTTTAAAATTAAAATATGTTTTGGGCGAGTTCTTTGTTTCATTTGGCAATGCTCATAATTGACATCAGATTTTTTCGCTGCTTTATGCATTAAGAGTTGTTATCGTAGTAGTTTGAAGGGCAAGGCATTTATAACAGTCTTAATTTGGGTGTGTAGAGTTGTGTTTAGAGAGAAATGAATCAAAACTCCAATAAATGAAGTGAATAAGAAAATGAGATTATTACATTGCCTGAAATTGGTGAAATCCTGGGCAATATAAACTGGACAGAAATTGTCATCTTCAGAAATGGGAATTCATTGATGATGCTAATCTTCATTTACATTGCTGTTAACTGCAGGAGGGTCACTGAACTTTTATGTAGAAATATTAAGGCTATATGCAATGACAGTATATGCAACACAAATTCAAATTTTGCCACACTTTTTCATTTGACCATAACTCTCTAAATGTATATTTTTAAGCGGTTGCTTACCAAACTTGACGAAAAGTCTTTACAGTGTCATATGAGGTATCTAAATTTTTCATAAGGTGTGAAAATATAAAAGATACATAACCAATTTCCATTCCTTTCATGTCAAATTTGATGGCACATGGGCAAAATAATTCTCAATATTTACAAAATGTTAAAAGTACAAGAAGTTGCAAACTAATCTAAACCAAATCATACTGACAGTTGATCAATTGCAGTGGATTAAAATGTCCACACACTTCAAGAGTATTTTTGCCATTTTTACTTCCAGCTTTGTAAAATTTAAGCCACTCACAGATCAGCCAGACACGCCCTTTGCTCTGCCTCTCAGATATAATGACCTTGTAAAGCAAAGTACAAATGTTTATTCTAAAATGGCAAAATTGGATGTAAAACAGATTGAAAAGGGACTGTTTTCTGGGATTTACAATGACCAAAAATCTATTGACAATCCTGAAATTGTTGTTTGATTTTAGTGAGGTTAGCTTCCAGTTACTAGTGCTTTCTTATAGTTTGACAGCCTTCATTTGGAAATATTGATGATTTTATTCCTGTTTCATCAAATTTGATACCTAAAATTGGGTACATTCCATTTTACTAAAAAGTATACTGAGTTCAGATAAGCTCATACCATTATACATTGAAACTTTTCTTCAAGATAAGCATTTCCAAATAGTATTTCGAGTGATCTATTTTAAAAAATATGCCTTTGTGAAGTTAGCATGTTTACAATGAAAGTATTAACATTTTTGTTGTCCTAATGAATTTTATGGTCAAATGGGAAACAGTGTGCCCTGAAAGTTGCCATTTGTAGCACATACTCTCATTTGCATAGCGTAAGGGAAGTAACTAATCGTGGTAACTGGCCTTCTAGTTTAAAATTTGTCAGATTTTGGCACACTCATTTTCAGTATTAAAACATGGCTTACATCGACTTCCTATATAACAATAGATACTACAGCACCCTGACATGATATCTGAAGAGATGTTCTCTCAAGAACCAATGTATTTACCCTGCATTGCCACCTTTGTATTAATTGTTTTGTAATTTTGCTGTTTTCTTGCAGAATTGCATGTGGTGTTTTGACGTTTCATGCCCGGTTTCATGTTCTGGCCCATTCTTCGGTCATGTTTGTGACCTAAAACCGGTGATTTTTTACTTTCAACTCAATGCTGTTTTGTCAACGTAACCAATCTGTTATTACTTTTTACATTATTAATAACCTTCAGTCCAACCCTAACCAAAAATAATGTTTCCACTTTTGGTAGATTGGTTATTTTGGCATGGGGGAAAATACATTTGGTCACGTGTGTGACCTTCTGATGGTCACAAACGTGACCGAACTTTATTGTCCCCCATGACAAAATAACCAATCAAGTGAAAGTGGAAACATTATTTTTGGTTAGGTTTGGACTGAAGGTTATTAATAATGTAAAAAGTCATAACAGATTGGCTACATTGACAAAACAGCATTGAGTTGAAAGTAACAAATCGCCGGTTTTAGGTCACAAACGTGACCAAAGAATGGCCCTTCTGTTCATTCTTAAAACTACACTCTTTTAATGGTAGGGGAAATCCAAATATGTTCATGTGCACATTTGCATAAGATTATAATGTACGTGATTTCAGAACTATACATTGCATGATTCCATATTTGTTTTGAACATTTTAATTCTATTCATTTTCCTCCTAAAAATGGTCATGAATTATAATGAATTAAAAGGGGGAATACCAAACGTTAGGAAGAGTTAGTAACTTCACTGCATTTACATGAAATAATAAGGCATTTGAAAGCCAGTCAGAAATCTTTCAGTAGCTATTCATTAAGATGGGCTTCATTATTAAAGCTATCTTGAGTTTGTCCCAAAGCTGGAATTGACAATTATAAAAAAAATCTGAGATGGGATAATTTGATGATATTGACCTAGAATTTCATTTTCTGTATATAAATATCAGCACAGTAACATATTTTTAATAGCATGGATTGCAAAAAACCCAACATGCCCATGAGAGAGAAACCAAAAACTAAAAACAAAAACCTGAAACCATTGAGTAGCTGCCATATTGATATTATTGGCATACTTCGAGGGTTTCTGCATCTTTGCATCTTTTGAGAGTTTGTGATGGGAATATTGATAATCTGCTGTCCATGACCTTTTGGTACAATGATTAACAGGTTGTGAGGCATGCAGAACTGGAGATGACCGTATGAAGTTAAAGGCACTATCAGTGATTTGCTAAATCAGAAAATCAAAACAATCATCAAAAAACAGATTTTGCAATAAGGGCAGAATCGGAAATTTTAGTCATTACTGTCCGTACGGACACTTACTACAACACGTAATCGAATGGAGAATCGTAACTTGGAACACTGCCGTTCTCTTCCTTTTCTGTGAATTCTTCAGTTGAAAAAAGTAACCTATGGGAATTCTACAGACTAATCCTTCATTTTCAAACTATTCTTGCAGATTTCAAATATTTTGACTCTTTCTGACAAGTCACTGATAGTGTCTTTAACATTAGGCGTATGAAAGTCGATGTTATGTTGAGGGGCAAATCTCTAAAAAGTTCATTATTTTGTATATGAAAGAAAATACCAAGGTTTCTTCTTGTGATCACATCTTGTGATTTTAATAGAATTTAAACCAAAGAACAGGTGCAAAATCATTTTTAAATGTAGGGTGGTGGTTTTAAACAATATTGTAGCTATTAGAGCATGCTGAAGGTTGGTGAAATTGCTGTTATTTCAAAATTACGCATAATGAAAAATGAAATAGTTGCCTCATTATGATTCGCAAGAAATGTTATGGGAAACATAAACATTGACTTTCATTGGCCTTATTACTGGGGATAAAAGGGTAGCTTGATATTCTCTCAATTTTTTTCTGAAATGAATTGTACAAAATTCAAAATTGGGCGATATTGGTGCATTTGAGCAAAATGTGTTACAAATTATTTAAAATTTGTATTGAGGACTCCATGTTGAAAACAAGATGGATTTTTGATTTTTGGAGATACAAAATTAAAAATTAGATCTTGGCAGTCATGTGAATTTTGGCAAAAAATTCTCTCTAGTCAAAGCCTGGAGTGGTGTACTTTACATTGAGGCAGAACACACAGGATGTACACTGTGATTGGTTGAGAGGTATAACATTCCATGAACACCGTCTACTGATTGGTTAAAAATCATGTTTTTAGCTCTCACATCAAAATATCTGTGCAAAACTTTGGGGTTAAGGTCATTCAATCAAGATGCTCAAATGAATATTATCATGTAATTAATCTTGTAATCAGGGATATTTACTTGAAGAATTTCTCAGATGATCTGTAGGAATTACACCACTAAATAACTCCCCATAGACTTGTGTACAAAATGACCTCTCACCAAACGTCAATTTCTCGGCTAAAGGCGACTGGTTATGTCAAAACTGGATTTTTTGGGAAGACTAGGACCATACCTCTTCAACAAAAATGAAAAAGTCATATGATGAATGCTGATTTTTTTTGAGCTACAGAGCATCAAAAGATTTGCATGTTTTCAAAATGTCCATGCCAAGTTGAGTGTTACTAGAAATTTAAATTGCACAGTTTCCCCAAACACTCAGAAATTATACAAAAATGGCACAGACAAAATCTTCACCACCCAAATGGTTTGGTACTAGTCCACACATTATGATTAATTTCAATTTCATTTAAAGACACAACTTATCAACATTTTGTGACTCTTCATTTAGGCAAGGGCCATATTTGGGACGCCAACACTCTCTCGGCACTGGCGTCGTCTGCTACACCTAGTTTATTTAGTGGTGTGATTCCTGAAGACTACTTGCAATAAATTTGCTATATAGGTAAAACATAACTGAAAGAACTGGATAGTTGAACATGACCTTGGAATAAATATTGATGTGTAAGGATTCATCTGAAATCTCTATTTTGAAAAACAAGGGTAAGTAAAATGAATTCTGTGAATGAATAGATACCTAGATTCCATAAAGTAATTGTGGGTGGTGGTGAATGGTACAGGATTGTGCATCTCTCAAAACGCAGAAAGGAGTGAAATTTCACTTTTCCAGAGTTTGCAAATGGAGTAGAATTGCTCTGAAAGTGATCACTCTTTAAATGTGCAACAAGAGATTTTGAGGCACCCAAATATTGTGTCATAATAGTAATTTCAAATAGATTAGACACTCAATAGATTTCTTACCTTGTATTTTGCTACAGAAATGTCTTAAAAGAGAGAAAAAAATGTGATTTTGATTTGCTTATATTTCAATGTAAAACATAGGCTGAATTTCGTATTTGCTGATATACGAAATTAGAAATTTCAATTTTTTTGTACCAACAAAACATTTCTCAGCTTAATCCTTTCACATGGGGATATTTTAGATGGAAAGCTTTACATCAGGGCAAAAATCAGAACTTTCAATTTGTTAGGGACACCTAATATGTGAAATCTCTCGTTGCACCTTTAAATAAGATAGATCACTTTAATCCTTAACAAGTGAAATATGACTCTTTTGGACTGATTCTTCCAATTTTACTCCTTTGGCAAGTGATTTTTTTTTCACTTCTTTTACATTTAGAGAGATGCTCTATTTAGAGAGTAGGTTTTGATCAGAGGTATCTATTTTGGTTGGGTAGATGGGTGTCATTGTAGCAGTCACCAAAGGACAATTCTTATAGCAGCAGTTGTTTGGGAATATCAGTTCACTTCTAAAATATAGTTTATAAACTGCTTATGTTGCAAACAGTGGCATAACTGTCATTTTTTTTTTTTTTTTTTTTGCGGCAGGGGAGACAGTTCATCCCTCCCACACTAGACAGTAAAGATAAGCATTTGGGCAATGTTCCTTGAATTATTGAAACCATTTTGGTCTATATGTACTAACTCCTGATAGAATTCTGACTGTTGTGTCAAATGTCCAGTTCCTCGAAAATATTCGATGAAATTTAGAGCAAAAATTGATTGAATATTAGAGCAGTGATGATGATGGTGGCAATGAAAAGCAGGATATTTTATAACAGTAAGGGAAATTTGAACGGAAGACCAAACGTGTTGCAAAAAGGAGGATATGAACGGGTAGAAATTAGACAAAAGTTGGTGAGATATTGTGCTGGCCATTTCATGGCCATTGTAGTGTAGTGAATACTGAACAGAAGAGAAAAGGTATATCTTCAATAACCAAGGTTGGTATTCTGAAAGGAAGTCTAACTTTAGACCTGGGTTCAAACCAGGGTTATTCCTACATGAAGGGACCTTTTTTCCTTCCAACATACTCTAAACACGTGCTGTAATGGGTGAAACAATTCCTCATGGATGGCCAGAAAGGCTCATCCATGAGAAATTCTTTCACCTGTTACATTAAACTTTCACAGTATTTTGAAAGGGAAACGGTCCACTCATGTAGGACTAACCCTGGTTTAAACCCAGGTCTAAATTTAGACTCCCTTTCAGAATACTAGTCTTCATGTTTGAGGAAATAAAAATGGTATGAAAGCATCTGATGATAAGTCATTTACCCTGAAATGTACACTTCTGAGTATACTGTCTATTTGTATGTGAAAGTAGTTTTTGCATATCGTAATGGCATCACTGTTGATTTGTCCATTGTAAAAGACATTTGTGTAAACACACATGCCAAAATTAATAACAGTGCCAGTATAGAAAGTATGTGCTAGGTCTGAATGTATTGTCAACAGTTCAGCATTTTGCTGCTTCTCTCTCGCCATATTAATCATAAATTGCATTTATATTCCAGCATGACATTCTTAGATAAAGCTTTCTTAATACACTCATAATATATTTACACTCATGTAATGTACACATTCATCTTTGCATTTAGAAGGCAGTTCAAAGGTCATTTCAAAAGTCTTGAGACGGTTAACTTTTGTAGATATATTGTTACAAGAGTATATGTGTATTTTTTTTTGGGGGGGGGGGTGAAATAAGTCGGAAGTAGGCAAAGTTTGAGCTCAATCGGAAACAAAAATGCTGCAAAATCAAATGAAGACAGAATATGAACAGTTTTAGAGTTATTGACAAGGGAGTGTGTTTTCATCTTCATAAACTAGAGTGTATTGTTGGTCCATGGCCCGATCGCAAAGAGTTGCCATTAAGAATTCCATATACACCCTCCTGTGGAAGGCATTGGAATTGAGTATATATGCCTCCCGTAAAAGGTATTGAATTCATTAGGGATAGCCATGGTCAGGTCATGATCAATGCATGGGTGTCACATGCACTGCATATGACAACCATGCATTGATCATCACCTGGCTTTTCCATGTCTATTCCAAATTAATTCAATTTCCCAATAGAGAAGAATATCCTCAATTCCAGTTTGCATTCCATAGGAGGTGTATGGTATTGCACACTGACTTATGATTTCAAATGCGTTTATCCACTCACCAAATTTTTATTATGTTTTCCTGCTTTTTAGCTTCAGGGAGATTGAGGAGAGGAATGCACTCTACATTCAGGTATGATTCTCTCAGAACTTTTGAAAGTAGAAACACCAATTAACTTATAAATATTTTTCCTTCATATCTTTAATGCTCGTCCATTACTAGCTCAGGAATACCGTATTCCATGTAGCTACCACATATTCACTGGTGTAAGTCTCAAAACGCTTGTAATGACCTATGTTAACTGCCATCTCGCATAAATATCTCTACAAGAATTGCACTTACTCATTTAGAAAAAAAATATAGGTAAAAAAGATCGCTTTCATACTTCCCATGCATTCGTCACTGATTACCACAGAGAAGTTTCAACCCATCACGAAATACATTTTACAAATTTTACAGCTTGCAGAATCTCTGAATCAAGTAAAATCGCTTGGGAACAACACAATAGTAGTACAAAATGATAGTCTATCATTGACATTAATAAAAGAGGAATAAAAAATGGACACGAAGAAGAGAGGGGTTGTTGATGAGGGCTTTACATACTTCCTATACCTGCTATCTAGTGCAGCTCTATTTTTTGTTCAAATATGCAAAGAAAATTACACCCTGCTGAACAAATTGAATCTGATTTACAAAGAAACCATTATAAACTTGCATGTTATTTTGCCTCTTTTCTGAATTTAATTGTGGTAAATATGTGATTTGTTCCTAATTACAAGTGCTATCATTCACACATTACAGATAGCTCTGAGAAAGAGAACAACATTTTGTACTTGTGAAATAATTGTTTTGAGGGACCTGTTCAAAACCTAACCTTGTTTTGACCCATGGTTCAAAAGATTTGGGAGAAGTGAGGGGGTTTTCAGTAACTTGGTGCCACACATGAGCAATGGTGCCACATGGTGCCACACATGAGCAATGGTACCACATGGTGCCACACATGAGCAATGGTACCACATGGTGCCACACATGAGCAATTGTGCCAAATGGTGCCACACATGAGCAATGGTGCCACATGGTGCCACACATGAGCAATGGTGCCACACATGAGCAATGAAAGAATTAATTGCCACTCTTCGGGATACATTACGATCAAGTAGTTAAGTTACTGGACTTGCATTTTGACTTGTAATTTCCATGTAATTTCAGTTCAAAACTTAACCAAAATACTTTGGGTCAAGCAGGAGCTTAGATGGTACTTTGTGGTTAGGTTTTGAAAACTGTCCCATAAATATGAGTGGGTTGCAAAGGATTTTTTAAATTGCCTGTCTTTGCACAGTTACTCTTCATACACCAAAGTATTTTGGCATATACTGGTGGTGGCAAGATGCCAAAGTTTTGCTTAGAAATTTGGTAATAAATATATCTAGCGTGCTGGTAGTACGTATTTTTTTTGTTAAAGATTACATAGGCATTTCGAACATTAAATTTCAAATATAGATGACATTAAAATCAGATGAATGGTATTATGGAAATTAATATTACTTTCTTATCGTGCCATGTAAAATATTGTTAAAACGAAAAAGAAAAACTTTGGCATTTAGCATTTCAAGGATGAAAATTACCCAAGACATGATTTATAAAAAAGAAATCATTAATAATAACAATAAAAATTGAACTAAAAAGCAAGAAACTGTTAACAAAATTAAAAGGACCTCTACACACTTACAAAGCTCCAGTAAATAAACCCATATACTGGATTATTCATACTAAAGCCATGCGCTTTAGAACCCATGGCAAAATTATGTTGCAGTTGAAACAGTTCCATTTATATCTCGCACAATCCACACTTGGCTTGTATACATCCATTGCCTTTCTCAGTGTCCACTGTTTGAGCTGGTCCCATTATCCATTGCTGTGATAAAAAGTCCTCCAAGCTTGTCTTGTTGGACTATTTTTGGTAGGGTCCTGTCATGCAAAAAATCCCTCTTAGAGCTGCCGTGGCAAACAATCGTTCATCGTACATACCTCTTTATGATACATACTCACACATTTTTTTTTAAATATTATGGCTTTTTTTTTGTGGAACCAGTCGGTAATATATATCCATGTGCTACCAAACCATCATCGGCATCCTCTTCATCACCAATCCCATCATCAACGTCCATTTCAACGGCACAGCTCCCAAACAGATACACCTCAAACTGACATCATCAATCTGCTGGTTGCTGGATACTGGCAAAGAGATGAATAGAAGAGAACACAAATTAATGACAAAAGGGGGGGGGGGGGGGGGGGTGTATACAACCAAGTTCCACTAGTGTTCTTTAAAGGTGCTTATTCCGTTTATGTGTATCATGTTTCCTACCTTGATTATGAGACCTGGCACTTGCACATACACCCCATCAAGTACCGTGGGAAACAAACTTGCGGTTTGATGGTAGACCGAATAATGCATGTTTTGCAAATTCCTATTCAATACTGTGCTAATATTGATGTTAACCACAAACTGGGTTTTTTTTTTATACCTTGGAATGGAATGGATTTGAGGGCACAAATTTCAGGACGAGAAGGTGAAAAATATGGCCTGTTCATCTGATATCAAAATTGATACTACTTCCGGGTAAATCAGGGTCCCAAAGACGATCTGACACGCACCTTTAAGATAACCTAAATGTGTGTCCTGCACATCATTGGCCCCCACCCCCAAAAAGAGGGGAGTCTTATGTTATCTGCTAGCTGGATGTATGACAAACCCTTTATCGTTAGCTGTTCATCAAATGCAATAAACCGACTTCAAACTTGGTAGAATGGTAGACCATAATGACTTCTGGTGCTATAATCATTTTGCATCAGTGCTACCTGATCATTTTTTTGTGTTTTCTTCTCAAGGGGGAAAATTGCTGGTTTTGAGGCAGATTTTCTCAGTTGGAGGTGTGTTTTGAGACAGATTTTCCTGGTTGGATGTGAAAATTTCCCAGTGAGCAGGGGAAAAAAGGGCTGATTAGCAATGATTTTAAGTGTTTTTTTCCTGGTCAAAGCTCCTGGGGTGGTCCCTCCCCCCATGCCCCCTCCCCCCCGTTGGAGGTGGTTTTGAGACAGATTTTCTGGTTGGAGGTTAAAATTTCCCGGTGAGCAGTCAAAAAGTGGCGGATTTTAGTATATTTTTTTAAAGCGTTTTTCCCGTTCAAAGCTCTCTGGGGGTGGCAACCTTCCCCCATGCCCCCCCCCCATTGGAGGTGGTTTTGAGACCGATTTTCCTGTTGGAGGTGAAAATTTCCCAGTGAGCAGGGGAAACAATGCTGATTTGAGCATGATTTTTAAGGTTTGTTTTCCTGGTCAAGCTCTCTGGGGGTGGCACCTTCCCCCATGCCCCCCCCCCCCCAGTTGAGGTGGTTTTGAGACAGATTTTCCCTGTTTGAGGTAAAATTTCCCAGGGAGCAGCAAAAAAAGGCTGATTTCAGCATGATGTTTTTAAGGGTTTTTTCTGGTCAACTCTCTGGGGGTGGCAACCTCTCCCCCCCCCCCGTTACGCTTTTTTGGGCATCCAGATACTGTATGTTAATTGAAACTAAGAGGCTAATTGCATATGCACAAAACCATATGTGTGAGGCCACCTCATAACAGACGCCACATTATTGTTTTTCTAGCATCCCCAATCACTTTTCCAACATCACTTTCTGAAACCTTATGGTTACATTTGGCATAGGGTACGCTCATAACATTTTAACCTCCGGGCCTCTAACTGGCTGAATTTCATTGGCTGATTACATGTCACAAAACTCCATTAATTGACCAATCAAAGACATGGTACGAAAAGAAAAGCATAAAGGTGCAACATATTTAGGAGGTCGTTTTGATTGGTTATCAAGAAGTTATCTTCATAATGAGCCATAAGAGATCCTGTAAGAAAGGTTATATACCTCAGGAGGTTAACAAATGTCTCCATTTTATTCTCCAAATATATGGCATTAATATTACATGTAATAACTTTAACCACCATTTCATAACCTGTAAATACAGTAATGCCACTGCGATTACTTATCCAGTATGATTGCACCTTAATTTTCTTCCCTCTTTGAAGAACATCCCAACTCATACTTGGCCTTTTTTGTCGGACATCAATTAAGGGGATCCTGAGGTTTGGCACTGTCAACAGCTGTTTTTCTTAGGAGACCAGACACACAGGTTACAAAGACATACAAACTGTTTGGACAATCATCACAAATACCAGTCGTCATAATGGCTTGACGCATACTCAGCTCAAAGAGGCAGTGGACGGCAAATATTCAGAATGCGATCATAAATGCAACTTAATATGTATCACATTGTTATTTTTCAGCTTTGGATGCTCCGTCAGCTGTTTTTCACATTTTATCACGTAAGCTCCTTGATTGGCGTTATCGTGCGTATGTTGTTTTTTATGCTTTAAATCAAATGCTGTTTTTGATTGAGAGAACATGGACGGACTCCTTTTTGGTTGTGAGAAAAAGGCAGCATGTTGCTTATTTCTGGTCTGAGTATGATGGTACGAGTCGGGGGTGGGTTCGTTCAGGTAACGCATTCTTTATGGATGGCTGTTATATTTTTGGAGAAAATCTTCATTAACCGAGTGGTTTTAGGAGTTTGTCTCAGAAGATGGGCATAGAGCATTGAAATCTGCATTCAGGCAAGATTCATGAATAATCACTCCACTTCTTTAATCAAAATTGACTATAATCTATGAACCGGTTTCAAGATCTACAAATGAAATATGGTGTAATTGGCCTCTGGGTATTAGATAAAAGATTGATTTTTAACATCTCTTTTACGTTGATTTGATTTAAAATGGGTGTAGTTTATACGGGAATACCCAACAATTCTCCCCCATAATTGGACTAACCATGTATATAGATCTGTGTGAAATGTCAGCGAGTACACGCAAATGCTTTTGGTTTTGTCCGGCCGAGGCTCTTTGAAGTTTTACCGCTGAAAGTGGCAGGAAATCTGATTCACGAAGGTCTGTGTTGAGTCTTCACTTCGGTGAGGTAACATAAAAAAAAATGTGACCAGTTTTGTGAAGTGTGGTCAAGTAATGACTGCATGAGGCCTCCAAAACAAATATGCTTGTCTTCCACTGACCGACAAGACCGACCTGGTGTTTTGAAGTTAGGTTGGCAAGCTCATTTTTCTACTTTGTTTTGTTTTTTAAATGTTTTTTCAGACATGAAACTTCACCTCTTTTGCTGAATTCCTCTTTTTTGTTGCCAAATTTACACAATTTTCTTTTTATATTCAGCCCTTTTTGTGGGCCGCCAGCTATGCTGGCAGGACCACTTAGCATCCGTTTGTGCGTGTGTAGTGTGTTTGTGTGGATTTGTGTGTCAAAAATTGTTAAGTTTTTTTTTTTTGTAAATTGACCTCAATTGAAAGTTTAACTTCAATTGGAACCAAACTTCTGTCATAGTGCACAATGGGATCCCTCATCTGTTGATTAGGTCAAAGGTCATGTTGAAAGGTCAAAGGTCATGTTGAGGTCAAGTTGAAAATGGCTAAAATGTAAAAATTGATCTAAATTGAAAACTTGAAGTTCAATTGGAACAAACTTTTTTCATAGGTGCACCATGCGCTCCCTGATATGTTGATGAGATCAAAGGGTCCGTGCCATGGTCAAAGGTCATGGGTCGGCCCACAGCTTATATTCTTTGAATATAGCGAGCGCGAAACCGGACTCGAAATTCTAGTTTTAGCTGTTTTACCCAACTTACGCGTTTTTCCGGTTTGTTGAGGCATTTCCTCTTTTTTTCACTATGATGCGTTTCAGGTCTGGGGGGGGTTTTTAGATGTTATGTACCATTCCAGATTAAGTGAAAGTTTGGGCCAGTTTTCATAAAATCGATTGTTTGTAAAGGGCCCCTGATCTCGATCGCGAATATCGGCCATATTTTACCAGGAAGTGGTCAACATTTTGGTATAAGAGAAAGCTCTATTTTTCTCTTTGCCTGTGAAAAGGGCTAAAGGGATGTTTGGTTTGGCTGTTATGAAGGGGAATGTTCCCCATTTTGTTGACCAATTAATTTTACATAGAACTATATGGGAATTACAAATCACCTTTGTAGCTCTCGCAGCAAATGGGTTTAAATATTGACACCAACTTTACAGGTAGAGTTTTTGGGGGTGAAGGCTTCTATAAAGATAAACATATACTTAATTGTGTCATCCCCTCTTTAATTAATTATATCATAATGAACAAACGTGTTGTAGATATTCAATCGACATTCACAAAGATCCTCTGTGGAATGTGACTAAACTGTAGATATTCAGAGCAAACGTCTGAACCATATTGGTCCTTCTCTGCTTAAAATTAGGGGAAGTGGGTTCAAGCCTACTCAGTCTAAAGTATAATTAAATGGTCAGGACACAAGACTATAGTGTGGTGTACAATTATTATTTTATAAAAAAAGAAAAATTAAAAAAATACATTGTATTTTGTATTATTAACGCACAAAACCTAGCAAACTGCTATAAAGCAAATTACAGCAGTAGATGATGGACCACATAAAGGTCACTCACATGCAAAAACCCAATAACAACAACTATAGGTCTGTTTCAGATTCCAGATTTTAAAAAACAGAAGAAAAAACACATCGGGACAAGTTTCTTGCAGAACCATCGGCTGTGCTACCAATAGGCATGACGTCATATTTCAGAGGACATGCAAGATCTGTACAATCTTATTTAGCCACTGCAAAGCTCATATTGTATTGTAACAATAGTTGGCTGTAAATGTCAGCACTGTGAAACTAGGGCATTGCTTCGCTCCAGTGCCATTTAATTATTTCAGATACAAATTTTCATTTTTTTTTACTTTTAATTTCTCTGTTTTTTTAACTCTTTATCATGTGTTGCCAAACATCTCATCTAACCATAGATATATAGGGTGACCCTAGTAGCGGAGCGGCCGAGCTTCGAAAAGTGCTTTAGTTTTCGAGTTACCCCTCCCATCCGTACAACAAAACACAACCACCTTTATTTGAAGGATAAATATATGAGATTTAAGAAAATGATGGTTGTGGTTGAAATATTTGGTGGCAGGGATGATTTCTAGGCCGCAAAAATGCATTTTGGGCTGCAAATTAAGCGAAATTATTATTTTTAAATTTTTTTTAAAGTAAAATATATTACAATCTTATTTTTATGGTATCATTTTTGTTATTATACATTGCATAAAGGGTTCAGGTAATACTCGTTGTGGTGACATGTGATAAAAAAGATGTTTTTTTATGGAAAAAAGTGATTTTGGGGCTACATTTCTAGACCCTTTATATATTGTATAAAACAGAGATCTATAATATAAATGTCAGAGATTGATAGTACTGCATCATGATTAAAATTTGTTTTGCTAAGAAATTAATAAATCTTGACATTCTTAAGTTTTTAGCTCAAAAACGTGATTTTTTTACCGCAAAAAACACCCATGCCACCAAAGTTTTTGACCACAACCATCATTTTTAAAAATTATGTTTACTATCTTGGTCTAATAGAAGTGGTTTCGTTTTGTGTACCGAAGGGTTGGGGTTGTCGACTTTTGCAGTCCAACCGCTCCACATAGGACTACTTCGTAGTCCTTATATTTGGTTGTATCATCAAGTAGCATTTAGGCTATTAGCTAGTCCGAGGTGAAACATTTCAAACACTGGTAGAGTGCAAGATTCATTTAAAGATGGTTGTATTGTGCTGAATTATTGGATTATGGATACTAAAAAAGAACCTGAATTGAATAATTTAACCTTGACAAGAACTGTACGTCCTTACCTGCCATTCTATTACTGCAAATCAGGCGTGTGACATCTGTCACAAATACCCATAGAATATTTTGATATCGAGAGTAAATAGTGACCATTCGTTAATCTACTAAATTAGCTAAGATTTATGCAGTATGACATATGACGTAGCATAATTTTTACAGTCCCACGTAGATCGCGAACTATAAGCTCAAGATTTTCATGTAGTATGCCTCCACTCTCTTGATCGAGTGTCCCTATCCCGACTATTTAGGATCCATGTGGCAAAGCATATATAAACGCGTCTAAGTTTCATAATTTTTTCCCCCACTTATCATTATTAATCACCCCAACCCCTTCCCCACATTGATAGCAAAATCTTCACTATTAGAACAAATTTTAGTATTCCGTATATAGTCCAACAGAACCCCATAAATATTGCATACACATCGACTCCAGTCACACTTAAACATACCCACTCATGCCTACACAACATTTATACCCACACTGCACATGCACACGCACATACTACATACATAAAACACCTTCAGAAATCATGCACAAACTGTTACTTGTTCACAACTCAGTGTGAACAATGAATTCCCCGTATGCACATCATGCATTGATCCTATTTGAATATTAATTAGATGTATGTTGCCATAGTTTTGCATGTTCTCATTAAGTTGCGCTCCTCTAGCATCAGAAGTGAAACTATACAACGACTCTCAACCAGAACTTGTCAATTCAGTAAGCACATGTTTTACTCTGTTTTTCGGAGAAGCCAGAGCCACAAGTCATGTACCATGGCCACAGTTTACATCAGATTGTTTCAGAGATCGGTGCCTGTCTTCTGCTAAATGAATAGAATAAATGTTACAGATCACTCTTGTAGGCATGCATAATCACTCATGTAGGCATGCATAACAATTCTCCCCGCTCCAATTTGGCTAATTTAAACTGGCGCCTGAGAGATGGCAAAGCGGCAAATCGGATCTTGTTGAACTTCAGTTAAAAGGATTGCTATAATCTATAAGTGTACAAAATGCATGAAACAACTTAAGATTTACATTGGGCTAAGTAGCTAATTAGTTTGTTACCATTGTTGAAATATCTATTTTGGAGATGCAAACCATTCAGTGCTTGTTGCCAAACATAGTCCTGCAAAGTTCATGGTAGTAGTGTATTTCCATTCTTTAATTGGCTAATTAGTTATATCATAAGACCCATGATTGCCCTATCTTAAACATCTGTGAAAATGTAAGCAAATTCCTGTCTTATTCCGGGTCAATGGTCAATATTGAACCCAGGTAGTATGCGCTGCCATATTGACCTTATTTGTAGGTTAATGCGCTCGCATCATACTGCGTTTTGCTACATTATCAACACTCCTACCAAGTTTGCGTCTTGTTGCTATGTTCTTTGGCCGTTCAACGGGTTGGTTCGATTATTCTCCCTGGGTAGTGGCTGTCCTTTCTTTTTGTTTTAAGTAATAGGATCATGAAATAATGTTACTACTGCCTTAATTTAATCTGTTGTCAAGATTTGAGAATGAGAAAACCCGCCGAAAAAACCCTGCCCCCGCGGCCGATGGGTTTGGTGGAGTTGCTTTTCCCTAGTTATTTTTTTTTTTTTCCGTCCCTTTTGGTCGCGTGCTGCTTCCCCTCCTGGCCCATTTCTTAACTTAAAATAATGGCATAGCCTTGGTTTCAATTCATCATAAAGAACCGCCGGTTGCCCCAAACCAATCTTTATTCTCCCAGTCAAATTGTTTGGTATAGTTTTGTGTTGCCTGAAGTTGAAAAGGGCGTGTGACGTTACTGCACCTTTTATGTTTCTCAGCCAGCGAATCTTGCATGCTATGCTTTAAATCAAACGCATATACGCATGTGAAGAAGATGGTGCATCAAAATGTTAAAGACACAGTATGACATACCGCTTGAGGTTACCCAACTGAGTTTATTATTGATTGTGTCACCTTAATTACTAATGCTGTGAAGAGCAGCCCCCACATTTCAATGTTGTTGGCAATCAAAACAAATGACTTACAATCATCCTGTGAAACTTGCGACAAAAGTGTATAAGTGACTGTGGGTGAGCATGGATTGCATTCACCAAGGTTGTCTTAGAGTAGGAGTTATCCCCTGGCAGTTCCAATCTGTCTCAGAGCTTCCTGGCGATGCTTTCTTGGGTTATCCAGTACAGATCCAAAGCAAAAAGTGAACCATGATATTCTACTGAAGATAGGTATGGTGATGAAGTATTCTGATTCCTTCACAATTTATCTTTGGGGCGAAACAAAATGTTACCTATCAAATACTGTAAAGGTAAATGAGCCAGCTTCTGAAGATCCTTTTAATGGAATACCACAGAAAAGAGACAAGGTGAAATGAATAGTCTTCTACTGAAGATAAGAGATGGTTGATGAAGTCAAGTATTGCCAGGAGAGAAACTTAAGCAAACCACAGAAAAGGAGACTAGGTGAAATGATAGTCTATCTACTGAAGATAAGAGATGTTGATTGAAGTACAGTATTGCCAGGAGAGAAACTTTAAGTTGAAACCAACAGAAAAGAACTGGTAAATGAATAGGATTCTTCTGAATATAAGATATGTTGATAAGTACAGTATTGCCAGAAGAAACTTGAGTCAAACCACAGAAAAGAGACTAGGTGAAATGATTAGGCTATCTACTAAGATAGAATTTTCAAGCCAGCTCTCTATCTTTCAGGAAAGGACTTCATAGTTCCCTCAGAAAATTGAGCAAACCACAGAATATGTTGTTGGTCTGTTGCAGAAATAAGTCAAAATATTTTAGATTAAAATGAAAATCTGCTACATACATTTTTCCATTTTACGTAAGGCCCTATAGATGTCCAGAAAATGGAATAACACCTTAGAAATACTGACTAGATTTGCATATTTTTCCAACAGGATATGTACTGCACTGTAGATAAGATGTTGATGAAAACCTCTTGCAAGGGAAAAATGCTCCACGGATTCTTAGAAACTTAGCAAACCACAGGAAAAAAACTGGCTTTGACTAACTATCCATTAATATCAAGTGATTTCTATCCTAGTCATAGACTTGTAAAAAACAACAACTTAGGCTCATATCAAGACAAAGAAATGGAAAAAGCTACTATTGCAGTTTATCAAAAGTTGAGATGATTAATTCTATTCATCATTGTCATCATCATCGTCTTTGGTAACCTGTCTTTTGGTATCACCCTGCCGTCTTGTTGAATTGTGTCCTCCAAAATCAGACAAGAACCCAATCGGAATTCCTCCCTAATTTATCGGAATCTTAAATTGCCAGCTGACCTTTTACTTTCTTCCCCCTTTATGGTTCAAGATGGGTCTGTTTGTAGAGCCGTTGATCACTCTCATAGATGCTCAATCAGTGCTGTGAATCGGCATGAGAGTAAATGCTAAATGCCAGTAGGTAGCATTTGTCATATAACTAGAAAATAAGGTTCCTGGTTTGGAGGACCTGCAGATGCTATTTGAGCCAGGTTTTCAAAACTGGACTTAGACTCCTACAATATCTTCTGCTATTATTTACGTAACAACAATAATTGTATATACGTTGTCTTATGATGTGAGAGTTTGTGTTCGTGGTTGGCAGGAAGACCTCGGCATTTTGATGCCTATTAATGTTTTGTCATGGGAATGCAACTAGTCGTAAGTGCCATAGCTGCCTCCCCCCCCCATTTGGTCAGAAATTGTCATCAAACATTCTATGTCAACTTGTCAATCTGTTTAAAAAAAAATCATTTTGAAATTTAAAATGACAAAAATTAAAACACATTGGTCGTTATGGGCATTTTTGTGGGCTATAACCATTTGCACTATCAGAATCAGTGCTCTTTTCAAGGATTCTGCATGCACGTATATCCCTCCCCCCAATGTAGATATCTTTCGCTTCTGTTACACAGACTATACCGGGGACTAATAGTACCCAGTTTTACCAGAAGAGAAACATTTTTTCAACTTTTTCCGCAAAAATTTCAAATTATGCCTTTTCACATCCATATTTGGGATCAGCATGAAAGTTATTCAATTGAGTCTAAACAAGCCAGTCCCTTTTAATCAGTGGCTTTGATGTCCAAATGACTGCATCATGTGGGATCTGTCATGTTCTAATAACCTGTACAGAATCTAACGGGGTTGAAAGGGTTGAATTCGGGAATCTGAATTCTGCACATTTGTGAATCATGGTTTTCATACCATTTTAAATCGTTATCAACAAGATTTTTCTGTAATGATCAAATCAATCTAGTGACACCTGAAGTTTTACTATTCTGTACAATTTTATTTCAAAACAGTATAATAAAGTAAACCATGGATAAATACATAGTTTACCTTGTCATTTTTTTAGAACACTTAACCTTTTTCCAAAAGTGCACAAAAATGGTTCCAATTTGCAGCTACAACTGGTGTCAGTATTCATATTTGTGCTGCCAAACAAGTTTCTTGGCGTGTGGTTGTAGTTTGGTGTGTGTGTGTGTTGCGTGGTGTGGGTGGTCCTGTCTGTCTGTTTGTCTTGGCCTGTTTTCAGTCATGTAGGTCAACCAAGACTTTGTAGGAGTAAGCGTTGAAGAGACCATAGTGCACGATCCCGAAATGCATCTCGTATGGTGCCCATTTTCCCATCCGGGAACTTGTACCATAGTCATGTTACCAAAAATTTGTTGTTCTTTCGCGTCGCCGATCAGTGCCTAAAATTACAATACAAAGTACCTTTTCACGTAAGTTAATCTTACAGAAAATGTAGCAAATTCCACAAAAGTGATATTTTCGTTCGTACTGTGCCCTACTTGTCACCTGACGGACGATTACACAACTTAGTGCAACGTCACAGATGGGTAAGTTTTCTGGTATTTTTGTTTCTGATCTCCTAACCGTATGTTTTTAGCCGACTTGAGGCTGTATCATTCCCTGATGGAAATGGGCACCGAATGAATGCTTTCGGTGATCGGCAAATGGTTCTATGACTCTTCAACAACCCGTTCAATGTCAAGGGTCGTCCAGGGTCCTTGGCATTGGTAAGACATCTTACACACTGTGTGATTTTGCATTCTGCTGGTTTTGGAGAACTTTCATACCTAGAGTATGTTATCTATCGTGTTCAAGAATTCCAGTTTAATGGAAACCACAGTAGAAAAGACCCTAGAAATTGTAAAAGTCATGCAATGCTAGTCTATAGGACAATTGTCAAATCTCTTGCCCCATAATGGTTGTGAAGCTATTTAATCTTTTGGCTATGCATTTGTGATATAGTGCAACAAAATTAAAACAAATCAGTGCGTGAATCATCAGGCCCAAAATTAAGTCTTGGTCAGAGACTACCGGCCCATCATATAATATGATTCTTGGCAATGCTGCTAAATTTACCGAGGCACCATCAAATGTGCAGTATGGGGCATTGACTTTTTCTATATCGCACAAAATTCAAACAGGTTGTAAAAAGGCAACCCATTTAAGAGCAATATTCTTAGTCCCAAGAATAGCTGATGAGAAACTATTGAAATCGACTTATGTAATACATGGCGAGCTGGTTTGTGCTGAAATCTCAGGGGAACTAGGTACTGTCAAAAACATGCGAATGAGAAATAAAAAAAGTGCAAACGCATGGGCCACGCCTATACAAATGATCATGCCCGCAAATATGCAGTTAACTGTAACCATATTACAGCCATTCATTTGTGAAAATCCCAAGATAGTTGTCAGGTTACATATGAGGCCCAAATGTGCTGTATAATTAAATAATTACAGACAGGATTACTTATGTGTGCATGGCGTAAGAATTTCTTGAATATTTTATATACAATTGTTTTAATTATTAATTTCCTCAAGAGTGTTGGGATTTTCTTGAAGCTATCCTTATCAATGCTGAAATTTCCTCCAGGGGGCAAGGGGCACAACCGGCATTTTAACATTATGAACTGCAACAAATTCAAAGCTAGTCTGTTGTAAATTAATGATCCTTGTTGGACATAGAAACTGTTCAGGGGTGATTTGGCAAGATTTACAGTATGTTTAGCGCTTATGGGTAAATTCAAAACCTTGTCTGTCTGTTGTAAATCTTATTGATGGACAATGAATGTTTAAGTAGTGATTTGGTGATATATTACAGTATGTTATGCGCTTATGGGTAAATTCAAAACCTTGTCTGTCCTGTTTTAATCGTTATTACTGAGGACATGGAAATGTTTTAAGGAGTGATTTGGTGATAATTCCAGTAGTTATGGGATAATTTTGGCCAGTGCCTGTCCGTAATTAATTATCACCAATGGACTGGGAAACATGTTAAGGACTGATTTGAGAGATGTTTTCAATAATGTTTATGTGCAAATTCCAAAGCTTGTTTGTTGAAATAAATCACCATGTTTAGGCATGATATGTGCAAATTTTCAATCCTTTCTGTCACAAATTAATTTTCACCATGAGGGACATTGAATCTGTTTTTGAAGGAGCGATTTGGTGAGATATTACAGCATGATTATGTGTAATTCAAGCCATGTTTGTTTGTAAATTAGGAGTCAGTAACCATGATTGACCAGAAATGTTTAAGGATGATGGCGAGGATGTTTGAGTAAGTTATGTGCTTATGCTAAACTCAAAACCTTGTCTGTCTGTTGTAAATCGGCACCATGATGGAAAAAAGAATGTGTAAGGAGTGGTTGGTGAGATGATATTACGGGGGTATGTGCTTGTGTAAACTCAACCTTGTCTGTCGTAAATCACCACACTGTGACATGGAAACTGTTAGGAGTGATTTGGTGAAATATTACATTAATTAGCTCTAATTCGAGCCATGTTTTTGTGGGAATTATCATTACAATGATGGACTGAAATGTTTAAGGAGTGTTAATGGATAGTAAGTATTTTTTGTGATAATTTGAGGCCATGCCTGTCAAAATTAGATCTTCCCCATGATGGGCAGGTAAAATGTTTAAGGAGGTGATTTAGAGAGATTTGCAATATTTTGCATGTGAAAATTTCAAGCCTTGTTTGTTGTAAATAAATCATCACCAGTTCCAACACATGAAATATGTGAAAAAAATGGGCAAATTTCACTCCTGTCTGTCACAAATTAATCTTTAACCATGATTGGACATGGAATATTGTTGAAGAGTAATTTGGTGTAGAATAACAAGTATGATAATCTGCAATTCAAGAAGCCCTGTTTGTTGTACATAATCATACAATGATGGATACAGAAAATGTTTATGGAGGTGATTTTGGCGAGATGTTACCGTGTGTTATGCGTTTATGCGTAACTTCAACCCTTGTCTGTCTGTTGAAAATCGGTACCCCATGAATGTGCAAATTCAAATCCTGTCCCTATCACAAATATCTTCACCATTATGGACATGGAATATGTTGAAAGAGTATTTGGCGAGATGTTTTGAGGCAATTATGTGCTTCTTTGCTAAACTCAAACTCTTGTCTTCGTTGTACTCGTCACCATGGTGGACAGAACATGTAAGGAGTGGTTGGTGAGATGATATTACAGTAATATGTGCTTATGTCATTACCCTCAAAACCTTGTCTTTGTAAATCACCACAATGGACATGGAAAATGTTTAAGATGATTTGGTGAAATTTTACCAATTATATTATGCTGTAATTCGAGCCATGTCTGTTGTAATTAATCATTAAATGATGGGACCTGGAAAAGTTTAGGGGAGGTGATTTGGGGATATATTGCAATATGTTATGTGATAATTCAAATCCTGTCTGTCATAAATTAATCTTCACCATGATGGGCATGGTAAAATGTTTAAGGAGTGATTTGATAGAAGTACAGATGTTATGTATAATTCGAGCCATTCCTGTACATAAATTAATTGGTCACCATAATGGGTCATGGGAAGTGAAGTTGAGAGATGTTGTAATATGTTATGTGCAATTCGACCTGTGTGTTGTAAATAATCACACAATGTTTACAAGCATAATATTGCAAATTCAATCCTTTAGCACACATTTAAATCTTACCATTATGGACTGGAAACTGTTGAAGGAGTAACTTGATGAGATAACAGTATGTCTGTGATAATTCTATCCATTCCTGTTCCATAAATTAATTTTCACCATGAGGGACATGGATAAATGTTTAAGGAGTGATTTGATGAGTTATTGCAGTATATGCGCTATTCAAGCATGTCTGTGGGGACATGGACATTTTTTTTAAGGAGTGATGTGATGAGTATTACAGGAGGTATAGTAAATCAAATTTGTTGTAAATTAATCTCACTAGATTGACCAGGAAATGTTTAAGGAGTGATTTGGTGAAATATTGCAGTGTGTTACAGGCAAATCAAACCTTCTTGTTGTAAGTAAATATCACCTTGATGGGACATGGAAAATGTTGTAAGAGTTGATTTGGTGTATGCTGCGGTATATATTTTGGTATTTTTATGTTATTACATCACTAGTCATTGTCGGTGATGAAATGCATGTATTATATTCAGTAGCATGTGATTTCTTTTAAAATCTTTTTTTTATATAAATATACAATTGTTGTAGAATATACTTCCAGTCAAAGTGTGGGCAAATACCAAAACCTTCCTTCCTTCGATATTAGCCCTTTAAGCTTATTTCCTCTATATTTAGCTCATTATTTATAGAAACACTTCTTTCATTGTATAGGTTTCAAAATGACCCACGAGTGATTTCGACAAACCTTTATGTAGAGTGTTGAGAAAACACACGTTTTTTAAAAGGTCACAATATGTAAGTATAGCGCCATTGAACGGGTCGTGCTTGTAAAATAGCATATTGCCTGGAAGCCCCAGCACAGTTCCTACTATTAGAAATCAATGCTGATACTTTTAATGTGTGAATATATCATCACACGGCGATAAATTTGTCAAATGTCATTTGTTAATATTTGAAATCACCAAGATGGTTGTATCAGGAATTGTTCATTGCAACATGTTCCCCATTCTGACCAATTTTGTTTGGATGCAAATTAATAATATTGAGAATATTTTGTGTGTGTGTGTTGGAGGCAAGATTTTAAACGGTTGTGAAAAGGTTGAAAATAGAAATTACAGTGTTCAAAAAGTATCAAATTTAGTCAAATATTTCCAAAGCGGCATATAAGAAATAACTGAATACCTGATCATTTTAGTTTAATAATATCAACCCAATCGGTTCTCAAGGCACAACTTGCGAGAGCAAGCACAGACTGCAAACCCTTATTTCTAAAAAGAACACGGCCCACAATCAGGGGATTGATCCAACGTCATGGCTGAAGCAGCGAGTTACACCACTCTCCATTATGGCTACACTATACATGCATATAATTGTCACCTGGCCGGACCATATACAAACCTTTCAAAATAACTTAATCCTAGCTGACCCAAGGGGCCCTGGATATAGTCATCATAGTCAAACACTAAATATTTTATTTTAGGCAAGAAGAAAAACAAGTTTGTCTCAGAAGACCACACCCATTTTGTTTTTAAAATTGGGTCTTTGACCCGCATAATTTTTTTTTAAAAAATCATTGGAAATTTAAAAAAAAAAAAAATCTGAGAAAAAAATGAAAAATTGGCCGCCAAAGGGGCGAAAAAAAAAGGGATTGAAAAGTGGGACAAAAATGCAAAATTAAAAAAAAAAAAAAAAAAAAAAAAACGTTTTTCTAAAAAAAAACAAAACGTTATTTTAATCATTAAAAAAAAATTTCACATTTCTTATGAGAGGTAACTGGGTTTTTTTGGCCTTACCTTAAAAATTATTTCCATGACTTTATTCACAATCAGCATGCAAAAATGCTTTCACAATGAGCCCAAACAGCCTTGTCTAAGGTAGTGGTTTTTGAGACATCTTGACCCATGGACATGCATTGAAAAAGATTCAACCAGTATCTTAACCGTTGATACAGTATTTCAAATCTTGCTGTAGGACTTTGTAGCTGGTCTTTGCCAGTGTGGGTCGTGGTCATCAAGGGATCATGTGGGGTTGGCGGGGAGGACATAATTATCACTAGGCAATTTAGAGGTTGTGTTGTGTTGTTATGTCAAACTCAAGCAAGACACAAATACAAGAATGAAGAAAATTAAAGAAAAAAAGGAAGACAAAAAACCAGGAGATGAAAACAAACCAAAGGCATGTTTCAATGCAGGACTGTGCACAAGGTACAAAACAAACGCACACACACAAATTTAAGCAGCCGGTGGTTGTGAGACATTAAGAATTCAGGTAAGAAACCCAGACAAAGATGAAGTCCCAACAGCAAGAGGCATCAAACTCTGTCAAGAGGTTGTGGTCAGAACCCCAGGCTGGCTCCTGGCTAGCATCCAGATGGTATAGCTGATTAGAAGGGTCAAGTTTACTAAGTTCTTTTCTGAATGACTTAACCCTAAAAGGCCCCTCGACCCAAACGGCCCTCACCTATTTTGTTAATTTTTCACGCAGGAGAAACTACATAACTTTTTTCTGTGAAGTCTTGTGCTCGATTTTAAGAACATTTTGAACAAAAATAGGACCTAGGGTTATGGACGCGGGTTGCGTAATCGCGCCACTGCATGCGAAGGAAGAAAGAGAAAAGAATTCCCATTGAAATTACATGGAACCGCAGAAATCAATTTTTTTTGTGCAAAGGATACAGTATTATTAAACTATGTTTTATCTTGATGTATTTGTCAGTATACATGCAGTTGTGCAGACTGTGACACACCTCATGGGCAAAAAAATCCAAAAATTTTGCTTGAAAAAAATTCCGGAAAGAAAAAAACCAGTGAATTTTGCGATTCTTGAGATTTTTCGCATTTTTGAATGACCTGCACTGATCTGGATTGGTACGTGGCGGACGGACTCAGGAAACAAATCATGGAAAGCACGGGAGAGCGAAGCAGACGGAACTGGTCACTTCTTAAATTGCTGCTTATGTGCGCGTTGCCTAATAAAGTTAGTTAACTGGGTTTAAATGAGTTCATTGAATTGATTGGAGATGATGCTATCTGGTAAAACTATTCAATCCTTACAAGTTCTGGAACAAAAGAGTACTTGTGGGCATCAGTTCGGCAGAAGGCCTGCGCAAGCTGAAGCCTGTGACCATGACGCATTGATCTAGTAGGGGGCGGTTGAACAGATTGGGAGTGGGTAGGCGATTCACCCATGATCTGCTTCATCAGGATAAGACGCGATGCTTCGCGGCATTGTTGCAAGGAATCCCAACCCAGGTCATTAACATGGAAGACACATGGCTTCTCTGTTATAATGCTGAAAACGAATAGTGCAGCACGCCTCTCGCACCATCTTAAGCTTGGTGATATAGTTAGCTTCATTGGGGTCACAGACTGCTGACGCATATCCAGGGTACGGGCGAAATTAAGGCCAGATAGTGTTGGCTTTGCTGCTCTGGAGCACTTTCTAAGGTTTCGTCTCAGCATTTGCAAAGAATTGTTGGCCTTCTTCACCATATAATCATACTGACAGTCCCATTAAATTTATGGAAAGATACACTCCAAGATTACTGGTGGTGGTCCACTGTAGCCAACGGGTGGTTGTTAAGCTTGTAGTTATGGAAGGATGTTTGCTTTTAGTACCCATATTATAACATAACTTTGGGCGTTGTTGAATTCCATCTGCCAAATAATACCCCATCATAAGTGTGAGTCATCCTGAAGCTTATCACAGTCGAATTTGAATAACTGTTCGATACAGGATGCAATCGTCTGCAAAAAGACGGATTTCAGATTGGAGGGTATCAGCTATGTCTTTAATATAAAGCAAAAATAGAAGAGGTCCTAAGAATTGTCCCTGAGGGACTCCGGAGTCAACCAGTATCCCACTCAGAGTGGAAGCCCATTAATCACCACTCTCTGTTAACGCTTGAGTGAGGAAAGTTTTATCATGTCACAGCTTTACAAGTATTACCATACATTTGAAGTTTTAGCCTTAGACGGTTCATGGGCACGGGTCGAAAGCCTTTGAAACGTCGAAATATAGCGCTGCCCCACCGGGCTTTCCGGCGTCGACAGGCCTTAGCCAGTCGTTAGCTGACAAGACAAGTTGAGAGTAACACAGGAGTGGTGTGTCTGGAATCCATGCTGTCTTGGAGTCAAGATGTTATTTATGCTTCTTCCAAGTGTCTACCTGCTGTGGAATGAGTATATGCTCTGGATGTTAATGACACTGGCCTGTAATTTGAGGGAGCAGATGTCTACTTCTTGTAGAGAGCAGAAATTAGCAAGGAGCCAATCTTCAGGAAGATCTCCAGAATCAGGGACTGGTGAAAAATTTGGGCTAGAACAGGAGCAATCTCTTCAGCAGGCTTTTTCAATATATTGGGACATCATGTTTGACGTCACTATGACGTCATACAGGCAGGTTTGTACTTTTTTTGGTAATCGATGGAATCGGAGGAGGGTCAGAGATACCATTGGATACCACACATATGATAGTTCATCAATCCGTTTCCGAGATACTGGGGGGGCGGAATCCCCCCCCCCCACACTTCCAGATGAGGTCCACATTTTCAAGATCGATCAGCTTCATCGTTTCCTTGTTAAGCAAGAGGTTTGATTACACTCACGCCAAATTCAAGACGGGTTTCTAGAGTCGTGTTGTGGTAGCTTGATTCACTGCTATTCTAATGTTCCATGCTCCTTTCTATGATACAAGTTCTTGTTGACAAGTAAGATTGAGATTGGCACAACTCAAAACATTCAGACGGTAGTAATTAATGGTCTTTTGTGGTAACGGAGCGAAGATCAGATTTATTCACCAAAGAGCTTTTATTTTATCCGCAAAGCCTCTTTCACCTTTTACAGGTAAAGGTAAAGGGGACGGACCTGTGTACACAGGAACGGAGTGCCCATCTCTCTTTTGAAGCGATTGGGCCAGACTCCACCATATAATGTTGCTGTAGTGGGATCGCCACACCTCATCTACAGCGAGTCTGTTACCTTCGCTTACCTGTTACAGCGAGTCTGTTACCTTCCCAGATTGAAATAATGCCGGTACCCATACACCTGGGTAGAGAGGAGTAATCGAGGTAAAGCACCTTACTCAAGGACGCAACACATTGACCCCAGCGGGGCTCGAACCCACAAACTTTGGCGTGCGGGCCGAACGCTGATCCACTGGACCACATGTGCCCTTTTACAACACAGGTCCAAAAATTTCATTCAGGTGACTGATGACAATTCAAGTAATGTGTTTAAAAAACCTATTGTGAGCTCCTTTGGAAACATATTTGAGTTGACATATTATATTTTTTCACTTTATTTAGAGTAATGGTACCGGGCTGCCATGCCTTAAATGTATTGAACAAAGGATATTCAAGAAAATATGCTCAGATTTGTACGAAAAAGCAAAGGATAAATGGATTGAAATGTTGTATTGAAAGACGTGACACCTAATATACTCCTGGGAAAGAAAATTGAAGCTGGCTTTTAGAACCCCAAGAAAGACACGCCGTATTTTGAAACTTCAAAATATTTGAACGCCACTGCGCCTGCTAAATTTGGTCATTGAAAAGAGGTAGAAATAGGCTTTGGAAATCCTATGCATAATGCATACTGCAGCTACACCTGTAGCCTCTACCCATTACACTTGTAAATATTTTGTTTGCACAAGGATTGAAACAGATAAAGCCTGGGTAAAGTGACCAGTGCTTTCGCCAGGAGTTGACTGTGTATCGCTGACTGTAAAACGAGAGTTTTGGCATTTGGTGTGTGTAAATTTCAGCGGGCCGAGGTTGCCAGCTGCACGACTCGGAGAGTGTGCGATGCGGGTATCTTGTGTGCTCTTGCTCCAATTTGGACAGGTCATGGTGTGGCATTGGACTGCCGGTCTTAGAGAGGCTGAAATTGCTCTTATTCCGATATATGCCTATTTTGTCGTGGTGATATTATTTTCAGGTTTATACTTGCAAAGGGTTAAGGTTTCTTCTTGTTGTTCAATAAAGTACCAGCAGCATTAAAGGTGCAGATGTATTATATGATTGGCAGTTCAAGTCCTTGATCTCTGTTCAATTTATTATGAAGTTTTCCCTGTATTGTGGCTTGTGCAGATGATAAAGTTGCAATTATTAAAAAGATAAGCAGCGATAATGCAAGACGATAACAAAATGTGGACATTTATGATATTAGCTTAATAAAAGAAAAAAATTACCAAAGAGTTTTAAGTATTTTACATGCTGTGAAGGTGACTTTATTTGTACACTAAACAGCTGATTGTGGTACACACCAGAACAGAATAAACAAAAGTCAGTAATGTATGTTTTTGAGGTCACATTGTACAGGTCTTGGTGCATGGAGTTGGGGACATTTTGTAGGAAAAAGCTCTTTTGATCTGAAATCGAACTCTTTATGCACACCCATAGAAAGTTCAGTATCAGATAAGGGGTGTGGTTTTTGTGTCGTCTGCAAGAGGGCACCTAGGGATTGCATTGGTAGTGTGTGTGTACCGTCTGTCTGTCTGTCTGTGCTAAAATGTTAACCCAAGGTGTTAACCCACTGTTTCCATATACATGCACACATTTTCATGACACATGCATGTGATGGTCCTTTGGTAGTGCCTCACAAGTTAAACTCAAAGGTCATCTAGAGGTCATTAGAGTCATGGCCCAAGAATGGTCTGAATGATCAAATTGCTTGGTGTATCCACATATGTCGATCAATTTTCATGACACTTCGATACAGTCGTCCTTAAGTAGTGTCCAACGTGTTGATGACCTCATGTAACCTTGGTGACCTCATGTGACCTTCGTGCCCATTCACAAACCACGATAGCAGACGACACATGCATTCGGAGAATGTTGTATTTTGTTTTTTAATACACACATTTCAAGCCAACCACTTGCAGGCTATATTAGTACATCTACGCTATAGTATTAAAGATACCATATTACATGGATTTTTTTTAATGATTTTTTTATGCTCAAGATTAACAAATCAATGCTTGTCCCTTTAACTAACTTTATGTGCTAAATAGTTATTCATACATGCATATATTACAATAGTGTTTCTGATTGGCTGTTGTAATGCAGGTTATAAACAATCATTATTTACTTTTCAGGGGTAAATTATCGGCTTTCTTTCTTTCTTATGATAAATAACAGCTAATAGAATGTTGGGGGTATGTACTAGAACTCCATGCCCAAAATCCTATCAACAAACCCCTAATTAAATTCATACTAGCTATCTTGGCAACCTTGTGAAGAACTAGAAATTAGTGTGTCTTGGATATGACAATCCTTTTGCTATCACGATCCAATTACTAAGTAATGTCATATCAATATCTTTATAGCTGTCATGAAATTGAAAACATTACAGCAGACATTACACAGGTACAACCTAGTAAATTTCTTAACCTTTCTCAACTCGTGTAGGTTCTGTATAGGTTATAACACACAAGCCAGTGGTTTGAGATGGCTTCCCAAATGACCAGGTCATTTGTGAAGCCATCTCAAAAACCACTGACCTAAGACTAGGCTTGTTTGAAGTCATTTAAATAAATTTTTCATGCTGATTCTGAGTATGAATATGACAATGCATAAGTTAGACATTTTAAAAGAAATACAAATGTTGAATCTCTAAGCAACTGTTGTAACTTACAAGATCCAAAAAAATAACCCGTCTATGATACAATCTGATTGACTCATTACAGGACACAACATGAGATATCCCTCTGAGTAACCAATCAAAAGAGTGCTTCTATGTCTGTGCGTAAACCATACCACCATTCTTACAGAATCGCTGATTTCCTCATTATATGATATTACCTTCCAAGTAACCAATTGAAATAGTGCTTAGAAGCTGAGAGATGGCAGTAGTGCCCTTGGGGTTAATTCAAATCCTTTCAAGAATTGAAAAACCCATTTAAAAACAAGCTACAGGCAGGACATATTCCAAGTATACTCTCACAAGCTTACAAAGTAAAAAATCTATAATAGACGGCCGGCCATTACAGCAAAAAGTGCTCAGAAAAAGTTTTGACGGCGTAATTTGTTACAAACATCCAACCATGTGGATTTGCATCCTCATGGGACATACAATAGCGTATGGGGTGTTGGCCGTTCTAATTTTTTAATTTTAGGGTAAAAAATGGCCAAAAAGGTCAAAATTGTCCAAAAAATAGGTAAATCAGTCGAAATGCATTCCTTTCTTCAAATAATCTATCATAATATGTACATTTACCTTCAAAGGAGTCATATTTAAGTGAATATAATGGAAGTCATTCCAAATTTATCATTTTTGGGGTCAAAATGGCCAAAAAAGGTCAAAATTGTCCAAAAAATAGGTAAATCAGTCGAAATGCATTCCTTTCTTCAAATAATCTATCATAATATGTACATTTACCTTCAAAGGAGTCATATTTAAGTGAAGATAATGGAAGTCATTCCAATTTTAGACATTTTTTTTGGGGTGTGTAATTTTTTTTGCAAAAATGTCAAAATTGGCCAAAAAATAGGTAAATCATCGAAATGCAATTTCTTTCTTCTTCAAAGAATCATAAGCACATTCTTTACTTCAAAATGAGTCATATTTAAGGGGTGAATATAAATGGAAGCCCATTCCAATTTTAAATTTTTGGGTAAAATGTCCAAAAAAGGTCAAAATAGATAAGTCCCAAACCATAAATCCATCATAATTGGCCCCTTCCTGTTCTCACGCTGTTTCATCAGATCATGTGCGTGTACATCCCAATAGGGAACACAAATGAAGCGGATTGAGTGCTAGCCACTTTCACTTTGCATATTCTGTGGGGTCAAATTGTCCAAAAAACATCAATTGTCCAAACAATCCATAAATGAGCCAAAATGCCTCCCTTCCAAACATCAAGGGAATATGTAAAGTTTTTCTTCCCAAGAACTAGAATTATGAATAGATAGTAATTCCATTGCATCAATAATTGACACGTTGAAGGGTCAAATGTTGCCCAACAAGTTCAAATTTGTCCAAAATTAGGTCAAAATGGCCAAACCAGTTCAAATTTGTCCAAAAATAATAAATTAGTCCTAACACACTCTTGTCTCAAAAAAGTCTTAAAGGAACATAATTCATTTACTTCCCAAGGACAGTATATAAGTACATACAGTGCTAGCCTTTTCATGACACATTTAGGTGTTAAAATGTCCAAAAAGGGGCTAAAAATGTCAACATATGGTAACACAGTCATAATTGCCCAAAAAACTCTTTTCTAAAATACTCAATGAATATAATTAGGTGGACACAGTGCTAGGTAATCCAATTTACACATTTTGGCGTCACATTAGCTGAGGATCAAATGAACTCAAGATTGGAGGGGATATATTTTCACGGTTTTCAGCTCTAATGATGCCAAATGCTAATTTTGTTGCATATAAACATTGAGTTTTAGATTTAACTGTGCATAGTATTTCATAAATCACCATAAATTTCCTCGGGTGGCAACCACCCCCTTACCATTCGACTTTGAGGGTCTACCCTAACCATTGTGAAGGTACTATCTTCCCATTTTTTTCAGCTAGAATGATTACCTATAAAAGCTTTTTATTAAATGCTTTTGGCAATTTAGCGCATTGAATATTTATTTAATTTTGTTTAGGTTTAATCAACAGTCAGAATGATCCATTTGTAAAGAAAAGAACCGGCGAAATGAGAAAACAGTCACTGTTCATTTGGCGTCAATATTCAGTTGTATGGTTTAAATGGTCCAAAAATTATTAAGCGATTAACTTGGTATAAATCTAAATCGGCACATATAATATGAAATATTCCCAAATAACACGTCCCAGAATTGTTTTCATGGCCAATTGGAGTATTCCTTGCGAAAAAAATCCAGATTTCTTCCGACCAATATACACAACTGTACAACGATCATGGAAGCTACCATGTTTATTCCGGTGGGTATATTTACAACGCTGCATGAAATACCTGAAACAGAAGCCAGCGAAAATACATCCCATACGAGAATATCTCACGTGCAAGTTTGCCACAAAGCCTCATCCTTTTGAACTTCGTTGAGCACCAAAGGATAGGAGCGAAGTTCGTTTAGAATTTTTTATTAAAAACTACCTTTTTAAAACCTCAGTGATATGAGAACACATGTAGAGGGGGGTTTTAGATATTCATTTTGTGATTAACAAAGGTTTTAGTGGCTAAAACACTAACAATCTTGAAACGAGGACATTTGAAAAGGGGTCGGGTAATATTTAGTTTTATCGCAGTAGCACTGTAACAACTGATCTCTATACAATGGATGCTACACAAACAGTAGTATTATTAGATGAATGGAGGAACGCGGCGAGGCAATATTGGTAACCGAAACACTTACCATTCCAGCGACACTGTTTAACAAGAAGTTGTATCCGGGTGAACGTTTTAGAGAAATGACCATCCCATACGCGCAATACAATGAGCTCACTGAATTGGCTGATTCTGTACTCTGTATGTCGATTATCACACATGCAATGGGAACAATTTTGTATAAATGACCGACTCTTAACCACCTGCTTGGGCTCTTTTTGGAGGACCAATATTGCCTCAGTGCTTCAATACGAAGCCCAGGTTCCAATCCATTGTATAAGGATCAGTGTCGAAACCCACTAATTGCGCGGTTCAGCATCTCGTACTTTTCAATGTACAGAGTGCGCTTCTTTTGTATGAGGGAGAGTTCCTAATTTTATTTAAAAAACTATAGTTCTCAACAATCCCAGGCTCATTTTATAAAAATTTGGCACAATGTAAAGCCATTTGATAAATTTATATATTTTAAAGGAAAACGTAAATAAAAAGCTGTGTTTCAATTCCAAGTTAAAGAAACGCGATAGTCTTTAATACAGGCCAGAACTTGACTAACACCGATATTCTTTCAATTGGTGTGAAAGCCTAAACATGGCTTGTGGCAAAAACGATAGCGTAAATAATAAGTGGCTGCTTCGAAGTTAAGAGTTCAAACCATTGTACGTCAGTAATTTAGGGGCATAGTGGCATGATATAGTGCCGTTAGATTTATACCAATAAATTCCTTTAAAGGGGGCTTCTTGTGCATTAGGTCTATTTCATTATTTACTGCTTAAATCCACCACAGACACTGGGCCTGGAATCCACCAGACCGGACAAACAAGCTGATGGATATTTTTAGCTGTTAATATTGATAAAAAAAAAGAAAAAAAAAAAAAAAAAAACTCAGGTCGCAACCTTTAAAACAAGAGCAGTCCTACCCCCCCCTCCAGACCTTGATAGATCACTGTGTATAACACATAATAGTAAACTTACAAAAAGACTTGTCAGTAGCCTAGAATATTTCTCGCGGAAGAAAAATTATTTCCAATTTCCAATTGCGAACCAGATATAGAGGAGAAATAGCATTTGCATATCAAAAATTCAATGTATAAACCTAATTTTAACATTTATGTGGTCCTTTGTGTTCCATCAGACTGCTAATAAGTTTAAAGAAGGCTTATTAATTGTGATTGATTTTATTTTTATTCAATATCTAAGTTCGGCTATTCTAATATAAGGTCCCTACGAAATTATGTTACAATATTAAGGTGTAGTTTAAAACTCGTTAAATAAAGTAATTATAGCTGATTATAATGTCCATTTAAACTTAACATCCGAGATCTAGAAAATTCAACACCCTGGCCATAAGCAACTATTTTTAATATTCATAGTAATCTATATAAATTCACAGGGTAATGATTAAAAATATGGACAACGTAACACGTTTTATCAATTGTTTTTCCATTTTAGTTGATTTTGATAAATTTGGGGAAATTTAAAATTTCTTGTCCCATTTCGACTCCAAATTTGACTGGCTTTTGACCTACTTGCTGCAAGAAGACATAATGTAAGAGTAAGAAAACAGGAAGTGATACGTTTCTTATCTCACCATTTATTTTGATCATTTTTGGTGAATTTTGTCCCCTTTATTCCATTGTTGGGGACTCAGAAATCTATAAAGTTAAATAGTTGAGCACGTCTCTTCACTGTGGATAAAATGCAAAAACATTTATATGAACCTACTTTTAAAAGAGGGCATTATAATGGATTTGGCCATTTCAAACCCAAAATCCGTCAATTAAGCCCAATAGCTTTTCTATGCAATTTATATTATGACACCTTTGGATGTAAGTGATTTGACCATTTTGGAACAATGTTGACCTTATTTTGGTCATTTTGATCTAAAAATATGAAAACTAGAATGACAAGCAATAAAGCTACTTATTGACGTTTCCATTGAGATATAACGCAAAATGTTTCCTTGAAAATTTTACCCCAAAATCTCTGAATCGTAATGACTTCCATTTTATTTAATATTACCCCTTTTTTTTTTTTTTTTTTTTAATGTTTTCATTATTTTGAGAAATTAATGTATTTTCGACTTGATTTACCTATTTTTGGACAATTTTGACCTTTTTTTGGCCATTTGACCCCAAAATTATCAATTGGAATGGCTTCCATTATATTCACTTAATAGGACTCCTTTAAGGTAAATAGACATGTTCTGATCGATTATTTTAAGAAAGGACTGTATTTTGACTGATTTTACCTATTTTTGGACAATTTTGACCTTTTTTTGGCCATTTTGACCCTAAAAAATTTATAAATAGGAATATTTCCATTATATTCACTTAAATATGACTCCTTTGAAGGTAAATGGACATTTTCTGGTAGATTATTTGAATAAGGAATGCATTTCGACTGATTAACCTATTTTTGGACAATTTTGACCTTTTTTGGCAATTTTTTACCCTAAAATAAAAAATGTAGAAAGGCCAACACCCCATACATTGATGTACATCCCATGGTGGTATGAATCCACTAGGTTTGACCTTTGTAACAAACAACGCCGTCAAAAGTCATATTTTGGTCCTTGGCCTGCCGTCTATAATATCAATTCAATTTAGAGAACAAAAATGTTTTTTTTAACTGTCTGATTATGTGTTATGATGTCATAGAAGGAAAATAACTTGTCTTCACTGACGTACATAAGTAATTGAATTACAAAATAGTCTATAATATCTACCGCCATGCCTTGGATAGGGATGTGCATGTTTAGTTAGATAGCAAAGAGTTGACAGGCCCCTGGAACCTTACCCCAAGCACACTGATTTCTGGGACGAGATTTGGTGTCCAAATTTACTCCCAAATGTGTCCCTTTTCCATTGTCAATAAGTTAATCTATAACCCCCACGATTTATTGAATTATTTGCTACACACACTTTGAATCTGGTATTTGCCGGCGCAATTGTGTACCTTGCTTTTGAGGCGACTGCAATATCTTGTAAAGGTTACCATGTTAAATCTACATTTGTAATGTGGTCCCTGTTGACAGCAGCTCCGAAATGCTTGGGTCCAATTTCAGGTAATTAGGAATGGAAGCTTTTATGCTAGAACCAGAAATGAATAAATGATATTGTGGAATGTAGAAGTATAAATGCCTAATTATTCTACAGTTGTTTGTGATTACTTCAGACAAAAGCTTGATTTGGAAATCAGTTAAAGAGCACAAATGACATAATGTTTTACCACTGTACATTTTTATTTACCCATCTGTACCCTTGAATAATCTAAGGACTATTCCACTTTCAAATTCTGCACCATGCTTGTGGAAGATTTAAGTAATGTCTTTAATTGGGGGAGTTTGGATTTGTACACCAAAATCGCGTAAGAAAATATGTTCCCCGGAGCTTCACCGGATGCTACACTAAAATTTGGCCTTCCTGTCGGTTCAAATTTTGGATTTTCAGGAAATGGGACTACTCCTCTGTTACATCTCTGGAATCCTTTGCTGGAGGATGTATCAAAAGTATGGGTGGGGGTGGGGGAGCTGGGGCTGTGGCTGTGGGTTGCATAGGTGGGATTTGTTTGAATCCACATCCTTGTCCATTACTGCACAACATCATACAGTGCATGGCAGAATCAATTGTAATGCCTCATTTGCATCTGTGGGACTTCTATATGAAACGTTTACCCAGAAATAACCCTTACAGTGGAGTTCATCCTTCAACACCAAGAGTTTTAGAATTAGAAAGTATTGATTGATATATAAAGAAATTATTTTCGTCAAGGTTTGGGGTTTCATGTTAAACCAATGGCGATGTCTAAATTTGGGATTTCTTGGCCGCCACTACCTTGCTGGGTCTCTAAATAATTAGCAAATAGACCCTTGCTGGGTCTATTACAGCACCTAGCTACTTTGTTGTAGTGCTTTATAAGTGATTATTATTATTATTGTTGTTGTTGTTGTTGTTGTTATTGTTATTATTATTGTTATAACTCTCTATGTGGATAAAAGGGAATTTCGCTATTCTTATGCACTAACTTTGACGTTAGGGGGAATTCTCGATTCCCCTTAACGTTATCTATTGTTTGCGCTTTATTCCGTAAAAGGATATGAATATTAATTTTATGCAAATTAGTTCTAATCTACTAGAATAACAACATATATGAATATTAATTAATTTGAATAACTATAAGAGCTCATTATAACCTAATGAATAGTTAACGATTCCCCGTAAGTGTCATTCTGTTGTTATTATTATTATTATTATTATTATTATTATTGTTATTATTATTATTATTATTATTATTATTATTGTTATTATTATTATTATTATTATTATTATTAAATAATACTTTTATTTTCTAAATGAGCAAGAGACCTCATCCATCAGAACATATGTCATAGCCTCATCAGTTCACTGTTAGGGGAAAAAACCTGTCTGTACAAATTAGACGCTCTTCAACTTTGTAAATAATTAAAAGGCTCCAAATTTTGGGGATGCAAAAGTGGAAAAGTAAAAGATCTATGGTAGTTTCAAGGTCTTTTGATATGAATTTCCATCCACTGATATTACTCCTCCTAAGGTTATCAAGGGAATTTTGTAGTTTAATCAGTGATATATCAAGACAAATTTCCAAAGGGAGCAAAAATTGAAAATCTGCCCTGCCAGGCTGTCAAGAGTTCATATTAATACAGAGACCAAAGAGAAAGAAGAGAGGAGGCCCATATGAGAAAAAAACCCAAATGATGTATTGTTTTTATTAAAAATGCATGAATAGTGCATATTTTTTGACACTGCCATTCTTTGTATTTAAAGGTGCAACGACAGATTTCACATATCAGGTGTCCCTAAAAAAATCGAAAGTACTGATTTTTGCCCTGATGTAAGGCTTTCCATAAAAAAATATCCCCATCTGAAAGGATTAAGCTAAGAAATGTTTCTTTGGTACAAAAATTGTGAAATTTCTAATTTTGTATATAGGAGCAAATACGAAATTCAGCCTATGTTTACATTTAAATATAAGCAAACCAAAATCGCTTTTAAGACATTTCTGTACTGAAATACAAGGTAAGAAATTTATTGAGTGTCTAATCTATATGAAATTACTATCATGACACAATATTTGGGTGCCTCAAAATCTCTTGTTGCACCTTTAATTCATAGGTCAAGATTGATACTTTATACAAATATAAGTGATATGAAGTGGTTTGCGGAAAATAAGTCCTGCCTGCTTTGCAGGTTTTTGAGCTTGTTATTTAAAGGTGCATTGCGTGATCCTAACACATTTATTTTTGTATATGATTCACTAGATATCCCAGAGAAAAGGTTATTTTCAAAATTTCAGTTGATTCCGATATTTGCTTTTGATGTTATGAGCGAATTAGTGTATTGCGCTGCCCCTAGACCACTATTTACGGACAGAAAATACAAAATTACTAATTTCTTCTAGAGTAGATCAAATTTGCACATAAGATTAGGCACAATTATACTCGGGCCAACAGTTCAGATGATATAAAAATCTCAATTTCTTTGAGGTAAATCGGGGGCCGAGGCTGTGGATCACAAAATGCCCCTTTACAAACCTTTTATAATTCCTTGTTGTTACTCTGCTAGTATTGTGTATAAAGAGAACACAATTCTCATTGCATTTTAAAAATCTTTCTCCTCACATTTTAAAGTCAGTTTCCTTTAAGTCAGAAAGATTTGCATTTAAAATATGCATTAAAAACCACTATCAGTGATTTCTTCTCATTTTGTGTAACAACTTGCCTGCAAGGCAGAAAAGTGTATTGAATCAATCCCACAATGCACCAGTTTTGGGATATTTCACCTCAATAGGGTCATGTGATCCCAAATCTTATTCTTAACACATTTTAAAAGCCCCCGACTTTAATGCTCATTTTAGCCTACAAAGCGTTAGTACTTAGGGAATTTTTAGCAAGATCATGAAGCGTCTTTTGGTTCTTAAACTTTTGGAACACTTTTTATCCTAAGTACTGACATGTGTTTAGTACAGTACAGTATATGCACATAGCAATGCATTATGGGATTGATTCAAAACACCCTCTGCCTGCAAGGCTAGCTTTGGCTAGTCCATGTTTGACAACTTCCTTGACACATTGCTGACTAGAAATGGGCATTGTGCTAGTGATGAATTCAAGCCCTGCCTATCTACTTCACAAATTGAAGAATTATATTATAATAAAATCATTTCAATCAAAATAGGCATAGAACTTCACAAATAACCCGGATATTGTTACCATTTCATCTGCTCATGCAATACGCATACATTGTTTCCAAATTCAGCTACTTTGCTAAAAGTCCGTACAGACATTGATCTTCCTCATAACTGGCATATTTTGACCTTATAAAGTCGTATTCACACCTAACATTTACATGCTTTATTCCTTACATGCATAGATGAAAACATCCAGATTTATTCTGACCAATGTAGGCCTACAGGACTATATGTAATCACGGAAGCTGCCATCATTATTCCCTGTGCTATATCTACAATGCTGTATGCAATGCCAAAACAGAAGCCAGTGAAAATATATCACATGACTTCAGCCAGTCTGCCCCAAGGATACGAGTGAAGTCCACGGCTTGTGGCAGAACGATAGCCTAAATAATAAATGCATCAGCTTCCTTAAATCATCTACTGCTACGAAAATTAAACATGACAATGGTTTTTTCCTCAGAAGGAATATTCCAATGACCATAAAAAACCATCCGACACACCTTATTTAGGGATTTTTCAATAATTTTGTGCCGATCGTTCATGCCAATAAATTCCTTTAAAACGATGCTGTAATTCCCCCCGGATCTAAATGTTGCACAATAATGTGCCCGCCCTCCCCCGTCCCGCCAACCCCTACAGCCCTTTGCTTGTGTCTTGTTTTCATTCCCCTATTAATTGTATAGCAAAACACAATGTGTTTTGCATTTCTGATACTTGCATATGCATATTCCATGCCGAGTATCTGTAACCTAGGTAAGGGAAATTGGTTATGGAAATTGGGGCAAGACGATTTTTTAAAACAAGGTCCTTGTGAGAGACTCATTTAGAACAGCTTGTGGGTATGACATTATGTTAAACAAGTTTTCTTAAATAAGTGGCCTACAGGAAAATGTACCACTTTTTCCCTTTTAACTCCTTAATCTCAATTTTTGAACCAGAAATGGACAAAAAAAAGATACAATGAACTCGAGGCTAATTGTGCTCAACTGCTTATAGACAGGTGGCGTAACCAGCCTTTGCAAATGGGGGGGGGGCAGAGGGTGCCAAGGCATTTTTTAAGGGGGCTAATTTGGGTCCTTCTCCATAGACAACTGTAACAACAGGGTTAGTTCATTTGGGGGGGCTGGCCCGGAGGGGCAAGGATTCTGTATTTGGTGGGCTTTGTGCACTACCCCCTGCCCCCGCTGGTTTGTACGCCACTGCTCATAGAGTACAAACCTAAATTATTACCCTCATGAATATTCATGAGCATAATCATGCTATTTCATTGGCTGATTCCTATTACGTGAGCTATTTCCCTAGGAAATAGATTGAACTGTTTCCCTACACTCATCCCCAGAGTCACAGTGAGGTGTAAATAAAAACAAATACTACATGGTTTCTCATCGGGAAAGTAGGACAACACTATTTTCCGTTGGTACTGGTATTGGCCTATCACCCCCTCAACCCTTCGTGTTCGGGGGATAGGCTGTAGCAGTACCTCGGGAAAATAGTGTGCCCTCATTTTCCCTCTAACCATGTAGTATTTGTATACTGTGGATAGAGTGGCCCACTAGATGAACAAAATGACTCAAATGATTACTAAATGACCACTGATCCAAATCCTGTATGCCAATATGCACTGACCATAGGTCAATGGTTGATACTAACCCCATGATAGATGGTCTGGGGTTTGAGAAAACCCCATCAAGTTTTCCTTTTACAAAATAACAATATTTTCCATTATTTTCAGCCTAAGAAAAATTTGGGAAAACCAATAGTTAGTGCTCCTGGAGCATGAATGGCGGTTAGTAACTGTAGTGTGTACTCCATTATGCCTTCAATCTTATGCAAATTATTAAGTATCCCTTCTACAAAGGATGTTCACTTAATATCCATATAGATTTGACCACAGTTGTTCAGCTATCACCCTAAGGCATGGAAACAGCTATAGACCGTATTCAATAGCCAGCCATGTTGGAGGACAAGAGAGACGCATTCCAGTACTACAATACATTCACCTGTCAATGATCCCTGTGCAATCGCTAAACATGGATCGATTGACAGCTTAATGTATTGTAGTCCTGGAATGTATGCATCTTGTCCACCAACATGTCTGGTGGCTGACGTCATATTGAATACGGTCTATTCTGTGATTAATATTCAATTAACATCCATAGATTTGACTGCAGTTGTTCAGCTATCACCCTAAGGCATGGAAACAGCTATAGACCGTATTCAATAGCCAGCCATGTTGGAGGACAAGAGAGACGCATTCCAGTACTACAATACATTCACCTGTCAATGATCCCTGTGCAATCACTAAACATGGATCGATTGACAGCTTAATGTATTGTAGTCCTGGAATGTATGTATCTTGTCCACCAACATGTCTGGTGGCTGACGTCATATTGAATACGGTCTATTCTGTGATTATAAATCCCAAGATTAACCTCCCCCAGCTCAATTAAATATGTTCCTAGCAAATGCTGCTTTGTCACAACTTGGTGGAAAATTGACATCACACAGTGACATGTAATGGCATATTCAAATACCTTTTGTACTCCTAGGAAATGTGTGACTTTTAAGATGCTATTACGTAGAGTTTCCTTCATATCCCAATTATAATTTCCTTGTAAGCATTAATGACATTGTAAATTTCCTTTATAAGTTAGAATTATTTTATTTCTCATAACTTGGAATTACATGGGCACTTCATTCATCATGAACCCAATCACTCTACAAACCCTTAAAGTAAATATTAATACATGATTAATTATTAATAAATGATTGATCTGGTTCAGTCACTTACAATATGCATCAAGCATTGCTGGTTTTAAAAAAATATTTATCTTGCATTTCAAAGTTTGGTCAACATGTAGACATTTCTAAATAACCAGCATTAATTGAAATGTTACAATATACTGCTACATATCCAGCACTGTTCCAACACAGCCAATTACTAAAGAAACACATCCTCGGCGTACAAAACCTAGCTGTTGCATGTTACCCCTAATAATTGCATGAGCATCCCATTTGTCAGCTTTCAATTTGATGCATGCAAAATCTGGTTTCTTCTATTCCTCTCTTTTTTCCCCTGACTGGATGCCACCTCTCTGGGATACATGACGTGCTGAGGTTGCACGCATGCAGCAAGCCCAAGTAACGTCAGCAGCAGCGGGCACAGCCGGCAGCTTGCTAGCTATATATATAATAAGTCCTTGTGTCTCTGATTCAACCATCTTATTGATGACATGCTATCAATTCATCTTTGTGCCCTAAATGTCAAAGTTCACAGATGCCTAGAATTCAACCAAAATAGAGAATTGGTTCGTTCACAAGTGGATTACAACCGTGGAAAGCTGGGTGTTGAAAGCGTACTTAGTTTAGAAAGCTAACAGCTGGCGAGTGTGTGTATGTGGGTGTGTTTATGTGTGTGTATGTACATGCGCGTGGTTTGTAGCATGTTTGTATGGCTATGTACATGCATGTGGTTTGTAGCATGTTTGTATGGCTATGTAGTGTCATTGTGTGTATGTGCATGTTGCATGCAGATTCATGCATGTGTGTGTTTCAGTTTTATGTTTGTCAGCACTCGTGAAAATTTATTTGTACACTTGCCTAAAGATAGGGGTAAATGCATCATTGTCAAGTTTAAAATCTAGAAGTATTTGCATAATAGGACACTGATAAATGCCAGGCTAGTGGTCTACAGCTTGAAAACCCAATTCCATGTTATGGTTCACTGATCTGTACACAACTCTTTGCATACCGATCTTGGATATATGCTTTATGTGTACACCAGTGTGCAGTTAATATTGTACAAAACCATCTCTAAAAAGTGCTCTTATCTTTATAAATCATCCCAAAATATCTTTATTCTTGATGAATTAAAATAAAATGGAAAAAATACATAATTTTGTAATTTTATTTTCAAAACTTTTGCAAGCTAGATTTAACAGCTGTAAGCTAAATGTTAAAGATACTCTGCAGAACATAATGAACCAGTAAAAGATAATGCTACCATGTAAAAAGAAAGTATTTAATTATGGATTACTAATTTAGTTATTTCAGTTTGGGGAAGGTTGGGCCAAATTTTGTTTTCAAAAAATATCAAGTTGTACGGTTGGCAAATACAGCCGAAAGGCAGTTTATCTCTACACAATTACACCACATATGCTACAAGGTACATTCCTCTGTTAGTGACATGTTGAAATATAGCCATGTCTTGTACTTGCTAAAATAGATACAAAATAATTTCAACACGTAATGTAATAAATTTTAGTCGACAGTCCAGGGATGCGCAGGGTATTGGAGCTTGTATTGGGATGTTTATTTGCTAAAAAATTACCCGGGTTTGCTCTGTATACTTTAGCCGAAGGTACTTTGTGCTTGTATAGAAATTAATTTGCCACTTGTGTAAATAAATGGAAATTGCTTTGGATCATGAATTAAAGAATTAGAATTGATTGCGTATTATGCAATGAAAACACCCTTTAAATATTATTTAATTTCAATTATAGATAATATAGTTAGCCTCCTATCCTGCATCTTGTTTGACACATGTGAAGACTAAACATGGTGAGAGCACTGAGCTCTTGCGAGTTGTTTTGCACGATACCGCCGATCAAGGGCTGGAGAATTCATCGATCAAGGCATGTAAGCAGCTCTGCAAACATTGGTGAGATATTGTTCACACTAATTAGTCATGTTTGAGGGACAGGCTTTCCACGTGGAAGTCTTTTTTTCTTCTGCCTTCTCTCTTTCTTCATTTCCCCTTCCCTCTCTCTCTCTGAGATGTAAGGAACAGGAACTGTCTTCTTGACACCCAGTGTTTGTGTTTTATTGCTAGCCACTTAAATCAATGTATTCACAAGGCTGTCTTGAATTCACAGCATTCTATCTATTATGTGTGTTATTTTTATCTTCTGCAGTGACATACACACATGTGATACCTATGGTGTGTGACGTATCTATCATTTGAATGTGTCACACAAATGGCTAGTAAAACAACCTTTCCGCATTTAGTATTTTCAACATTGACTGGAGAATATTTCTGGGCACACTAGTCAAGTTCGACTGACATAAGTCCCAGTTTGATAAAATGTTAGAAATGTTGTGATAAATCTGCATTATTCCAGGTGAATTTAATCAACAAAAATTAAGGGTGTTTTTATTTACATCCTGAAGAAAATAACCGATAATGGCTTTAATACAGTCTGAAACAATTTTAGAATAATGAGCCATCTTGTGTTGGATGGTTAAATAATGAGGTCTACAAGTAACCACAGGAGTTTTCATCATGAATGCATAAATAGGCTATTCCTGTTGAATTCTACACACCCATCCATTATGGAAAGCACAGCTGGAATTGAGTATATTCCTCCTATTATGGAAGTATTGAAATCATGTGGAGTAGCAGTGGAATGGCTATGGTCAGGTCATGATCAATACATGATTGTCATGTGCAGTGCATGTGACACCCATCTGTTAATCATGCTCTGACTATGGCTTTTCCAAATGAGTGCAATACCCCCCGTGGAAAGCATGCTCAACTGTGCCTTATATACAGGTGTTTGGAATTCATCTGAAAGAGCCCACTCCTGCAATCAAGAAGGCAAGGTCGGGTTAGCGCAGTGAGTCTTCTCACGCTTCGCACCACTGTGGTCCCGCGTTCGACCCTCGATTGGGCCTACATACACAGGACAGCTCACATCCAATATTCAAAAAATGTTGATCTATAAACAACATTTGGGCAGAAGGCACAGGTTTCATATACAAGAACTAAGCATCTCTAAACAGGTGTAGTCAATCAGTATAGATACTGAATTTAATTCATTGTCTTCTTGGTTTTTTGCATTAAATTTGTTATTCTTTATTTATGAATGGTTCAAAACCTTTTTCAAGAGAGAGATAAAGAAATGAAAGGAAAGTGAGACTGTGAGAGAAACCAGTCATTTCTGATATGTCACATTCGTGTGTCATGTAATAGTGATCATTGGACAGCACATCCCCCAAAAGCTATCACAACTTTGATTTATCATTTTTTGTGGTACATTCAAAATGTCAGCATCTCTTTAGGACCTCCAGACTAGTACTGAATGGGCAGTATTGGCTTGCGCCATATCACAATGCATTAGGCTGGGGTTTATTACTTTTAAGTTACTGAAAGGGTGAAAATCTCCTACTTGTAAAGAAGGTCTTTTTCTTTAGTTATAGTTCACATTCTGCTAGGTTTATTACTTTTGCCTGCATCAAGGTTGAAACTTGTTTGTGTGTTTATGTATTGAAAGGTTAGAAACCTTGCCCAGAGTAAGGAGGAGCAAGAATTAGAGAAAGGAGAAGGAAGGTGACAGAATAAAAGGGAAAATGTGGTAGAAATTTCTTATAGATCACCACTGAAAAAAGGATGTCATACAGTTGGGTAGTAATTGTGGTAGGATAATTTCAGCAAATTATAGAGCACTTCCTGTTTCAGAGTTGAGTACACTATAGCTCTGTGTTGTTATCTACTGGCTCCAGGGCCATATGTAGGATTTTTTTTGGGGGGGGGGGACTTTGAAAAAGTGAACCTTTTGGTAAAGAGTGGTCCTTTTGTGGACTTTTGAACATCTCATCACCAAAAAGTTAACTTTCTTGTCAAAATTTCTCTAAATCTTGGACCTTTTTATGCAAAAGTGGACCTTTTGCCACTTTGTGGAATTTAAGGGGGGGTACAACTGCACCATACCATCTAGACCCCCTCCATATGGGCCTGACTGGGTCCAATACTAATGTATTCAACTCTGAAGCAGATCATTCTCTGCTTCAGAGTTGAATACATGAGTTTTGGACCCATTGGACTAATGTATTCAACTCTGAAGCAGATCATTCTCTTCTTCAGAGTTGAATACATGAGTTTTGGACCCATTGGACTAATGTATTCAACTTTGAAGCAGTTTGTGCTCTGCTCCAAATATGCAACAACAAAAAAACGGGTTCAACCAAAATGGGGGGTGGGGTCGCTTCTTTCTGGAAGTGTCCGCATGTCTCTTTAAAACGAAAACTCCAAAATAGCTAGCATGCAGTGTTTTTTTTTTCCAATCAAGAAATCTTATTCTGTTGTGTAAATATTCATGTACAGCATAGCCAGACCCAACCCTCTGGATTGATACCAAATTATGCGTAATTGTATTATACCTTATGCGCCTACTTTGTATCACTTTTTTTTTTTAACGAAATAAAACACATGATACAGAGCATAATATAATTATGACCCGATCTCAACCAGCCATAGGTCCAGTAGCATGCATTTCTCTTATTCTTCACCTTCTCTCATAATTTTCAGCAATTTTTTTTTTTTTTTTTTTTGCCATATCACAATGCATTAGGCTGGGGTTTATTACTTTTAAGTTACTGAAAGGGTGAAAATCTCCTACTTGTAAAGAAGGTCTTTTTCTTTAGTTATAGTTCACATTCTGCTAGGTTTATTACTTTTGCCTGCATCAAGGTTGAAACTTGTTTGTGTGTTTATGTATTGAAAGGTTAGAAACCTTGCCCAGAGTAAGGAGGAGCAAGAATTAGAGAAAGGAGAAGGAAGGTGACAGAATAAAAGGGAAAATGTGGTTATAGATCACCACTGAAAAAAGGATGTCATACAGTTGGGTAGTAATTGTGGTAGGATAATTTCAGCAAATTATAGAGCACTTCCTGTTTCAGAGTTGAGTACACTATAGCTCTGTGTTGTTATCTACTGGCTCCAGGGCCATATGTAGGATTTTTTTTGGGGGGGGGGACTTTGAAAAAGTGAACCTTTTGGTAAAAGTGGTCCTTTTGTGGACTTTTGAACATCTCATCACCAAAAAGTTAACTTTCTTGTCAAAATTTCTCTAAATCTTGGACCTTTTTATGCAAAAGTGGACCTTTTGCCACTTTGTGGAATTTAAGGGGGGGTACAACTGCACCATACCATCTAGACCCCCTCCATATGGGCCTGACTGGGTCCAATACTAATGTATTCAACTCTGAAGCAGATCATTCTCTGCCTCAGAGTTGAATACATGAGTTTTGGACCCATTGGACTAATGTATTCAACTTTGAAGCAGTTTGTGCTCTGCTCCAAATATGCAACAACAAAAAAACGGGTTCAACCAAAATGGGGGGTGGGGTCGCTTCTTTCTGGAAGTGTCCGCATGTCTCTTTAAAACGAAAACTCCAAAATAGCTAGCATGCAGTGTTTTTTTTCCAATCAAGAAATCTTATTCTGTTGTGTAAATATTCATGTACAGCATAGCTAGACCCAACCCTCTGGATTGATACCAAATTATGCGTAATTGTATTATACCTTATGCGCCTACTTTGTATCACTTTTTTTGTTGTTAACGAAATAAAACACATGATACAGAGCATAATATAATTATGACCCGATCTCAACCAGCCATAGGTCCAGTACCATGCATTTCTCTTATTCTTCACCTTCTCTCATAATTTTCAGCAAGTATTGGGTTAAACCATAAGCAGGTGGGGTCTAATTTTATAAAGGCAATATGACAAATAAAGATAGGTACCGTGTATGCCTAGATAAAGTCTGTAATAGCTAGATTTGGCTGTAAGTGACAGGTACCTAGATGTGAAGTCATTTATTCTGTCAAAGGTATGGCTGCAATGACACCAAGTATTCAGATATGAGGAACAATGTGAATGAACTTGAGATGAACTATTTGACACGTGAGAGGTATCTGACAATGAGAGTATCTATTCCGTTTATTGAAATAACTGTTACAAGAGCCAACACTCAATCAGTAATACTTCTGTCAGTAGAATGATTTAATACTAATTTACTAAGGGGGCCCAAAATAGTGTCATATGGGAGAGTGTGACTTTAGCACTACGTAAAAATGTTTTGAAGATGAAGTGCCAAATATATTGAACAGTTTTGATGGATTATACCTTCTGTATCAAAAACTTTTAGCTTAAATTATTATCATTTACACATAATAAAATGTTTTGGTGGTTTGAAACTGGCATTTTTCAGGCATTTCAGGCCCACATTCTACACCCAAAATAGCACAAAATGCCAATAAAATCATTTCTTTTGAATTGTCTGTAGGGGTGCAGTACTTTGCTTAAAATAGCATAAAACTATGAAATTGGGGTACTAATATACCTAAAAAATGCTATTTTAAATTTTGTCTATATTTTTTGTATGACCTAATTAATTATTCATGAGCTAATTTGCATATTATTTACATTAAGAAATAATAATTTCCTTATCTGCAAGCTTAAACTCCTAGCTTTCCAATGATATGTCACTCATTGTTTTTAACCATAATGTTACCATTACAGTATCTAAAATGTCTTCATATTATATCATTAAAATGTGTCATTTTTGCCTTAGTAAATTAGGGTTAAATTGAGTTCTGTCGTGCAATGTATCTGAATTCTTATCTGGAGCTACCGCACTCTGTATATGAAGTTGAGCTTCAAGATGGACTTCTAATAGGTCATAACCCTCACCATTCCACAATCAATTAATCAATCACATCAGTCACAATCAATCAATCAATCAACATTAACCTCACACAACACCACTCTGTTGGTGACATAAAACAGAGGCTAACCTCGTTCAATGCAGCAACAGCCCAAAATTCCCATAAAATAGAGTTGTGTGAAAATTGCTGAAATCAAGAAAGCATTAATCGAAGCAGTACAGACAACCACAACCCGCTGATTGATTATCCATAGAAAGATCCATGTAAGCTGTTCCCGCAAGTCTTTTGAATGAATTGGTATGGGTGATCCCATCCTCCATGACCCAAACATGATCTCTGTGCTAAAGGGGGATGGCCCGATTTAATTATAGAAAGTTTTCATCTTGATTGATTTACCTTCACTCCAAAACCCCGCATGTAAAGTTTCGCGCCGATATTTCAATCCGTTTTGTTGAGAGCTAAAAACTTGATTTTGCTTAAGCCCCATAGAGTACTGTGTAAAATCGATTGAGCCATTGCCCTTTAACATTTGAAACACAATTTCACAGTTTCTCATTCAGTGCATATTCTTTTTAACATATTCATACAAAACCATTTTAAAAAGTCCTTACAGTGGAACCCCAATAGTTTTAGAAGGAAAAAAAATAAACATTTAAAATTATTTGCCAAACCAGTGATCCCCTGCTTTATTACTCTATAATTACCCCTCCTTTGTTGTCAACATATGAGACATGCATGATGTTGTGCATGAGATTCACACTTCGTCAGTTACCAGTTACGTGGCTGCTGAATTCAACCAGGTTATGTTACATGTTTTGTCAAGTAATAAAGACGACATTACATTATAATTCTGTGAAAAAAAATAGGTTAGATATTCTGATTTGACCTGAATACAGTGGTTCAACCATTCAACTGGCTTATAGATAATATGCACAGAATGCTATCAGCAGTAGATAGCAGAAGGATTGTTATGGCTAATACTGGCTCAGAATGCTCTGTGAATCCTAAGTAGATCACAGACGACATATGTCATACTGCAAAAATTATATCTCAAAGTGTAACAAATGGAAGACATGCAGAATTATGTATTTTTTCCCTCTTATTCAATATGAAATCGAAACTTGAAATATTTTGGTGGGCGAAACAAAAATCAGCCCTCTCAGTTATGAGCCAAAAACCACCTGCTCAAGAAGGTGTAGATTCTTGATAACAAAGTGGTTTGGAACGTAAATAGAGCGAGGTGACACATTGAAAATTTAGGAAAGATTATTGAAAAGTTAGGCAAAATTATGACAAGGAGGACAGAATATTGGTTTTATTTTTTAATAGATATCTTATTTGCACTTCAAGTGGGCAAACTCAACAAGAGCTGGTTGTGTCTCTATATGGAGTAAGTTAACTTTTCAGAAAATCTAAGAAGAAACTGATACTCTTAGTCTTAATATGATGTTTACTATAAATTTGCCATCCTTAATACTGGGCAAAGAGGAAAAAATCACATTTCTATTTCATGAAATTTCTTTTAGAAAACCAAATTTGTAATTAGAACATTATTGTGAGTGCCTTTTCCATTGTCCAGACTACAAAAGGCAGACCAGACAGTAGGTAAGTATTTACCAATCAAAGTAATTACTGAAATTTGCCATACCCTCAAGTTTTAATTAATAGTGCTGAAGATGGTAAACATACCCCTGTTCAAATTCTCGGTTTAACTTTAATGTTACTACTTCCCTGCATGACATAGGACATTTAAGTTACAATGCCACATGCTCCAATCCCATGCCAATAGAAAATTCACCTTAAGATTCTTAGAGAATGCGTTCAAGGTTGAACGGTCAAAAGAGGAGGACCGTAAGATATCACACTGCTATTGAAAACCAAGCTAAGACATGTAGTTGTGAGTCAAACAGCGAGCAACATCCCTGAAACTTGGTGACTCCTGATATTACCAGGTCTCATTGCATGTTGTTTCTTGTCCTGCATCAACGCGGAAGGCGTAATAACAATCCACATCTCGACTTGGTGTGCCATTAACATAAAGGCTTCTTAGCCAATAGTAATGTTTTCCCCATTGTAAGCCTAAACAGGTCTGGCATGAAATCCTCTCTATTAAAAATACTCCCATGTTTAAACTACGATGTTTGCTTTGATTTACAGGAATGCGCGCCTCTATACCGCATAACACGCTATCCGGAATGAGGACTACACGACAAAATCTGAATAGTCCTTGAACTTCATGCTACATTTTGAATTTTTCAATCATCTGTGAAGGTGCGTTATCATTTTTGGATGTCCATAACTCTTTTGATTCTGCAGCCAGTGGTTGTGTGGTTGGTCGATATTACTGACAGTTTGAGTCTTATGGCATTGTGAACTCAACTAGAACATACATAAAAAAAATGGCAGGCGGATGCATTAATTACATCACTCCTCGTTAGCATATGGAAAAAAATATCGTTACATTTGAAAATAATTCGAGTACTATGGGGGGTTAGCTTTTTTTAGCTGTTTTGTTAATCAAATCAGTTCTGGTTCAACATCATATGCCGATTTACAGTTCATACTTGAGATTACTAGCCCTCCCTTTATACCTGAATTTAAGATGTGGTTTGGCGTGTATGAGATTATTGAAGGTCCATCTCACACAGGCTACAACTTAAGAAGTCTAATTGATTTGGCAAAGTATACAAGGGGGCTATTAATTTGAGCATCTACTTAAGTGACATCCGCTTGGATGATTGCCCCCTTTGCCCAGTAAACACAATTCGCGAGTACTATTATGGGCAGTCATGGTTTATAGGCAATGTTGAGGCACAGCACCGGCGTATCCATACCTTGGTTTTTGAGTGGGCCCCTGGGCGGAAGGACATCTAATAGCCGAAAATAGCTGATTTGCATCTTTTGGCATGACCCCCCGGGGGCGCCCGCCCCAAAAGCAACCCCCCAAGATACGCCACTGCACACATAGGTACAGTTGCTTACTTCAGTATACAACATGCCAGTGTTTGCTACTATAACAGTAGAAAAGAGTTGATGTTTACAGAGCCATTTCACATACCAGCCAGGCTATTCTGTGAGCTCAGCATATGAGATGCAATTCCAAGAATTGTTCAAGTACCATTCCACAGAACATGCATTTTTTTCTCCCTCCTTTCAGTCTGCCAGAGGTTACAACACCTTTTCCCCTCTCAAAGATTGTCATGCAAAACGGTTTTTGATTTGTGAGTAAGATAATTGAAATTGGCAAAAGTTGCCCATGTGCCAATGGAACTGCACACTTCTTTTTTACACTTGGAGATATTGCAAGTATGTGCTACATTTTTGTGTTTTGCTTTCCACACAGAATGTTAAATATGGTGGTTATGTCAATGGCACTACAAGACCTTATGTCTGACATGACACTGAAGTGTTAATGCTTTTCATGTGCCTGTTTCTGATGACAGGAATTCCTATTAATTACTTAGCTATCACTGCACTGGTTTAATACCATTCTCATTTTGAAATGCACACAATACGCAATACTAAATTTTGACGTCACGGTACCCCTTTCCCACCCATACTCCTAAGTAGAGACAAATTGGTTAGTTTTGTTGGACCTCATTGTGTTATTAGCTAAAGTTGGCAGTTTCCGACCTCAGAATAAAATGAGTGTTTGTACTAAAAACTATGTTTAGGTTGCTTCAATATTAGTACAAATAAAAATGCATGCAAGAGGATTTTACTTTGAAAATTACCATGGGATAAATCAGGATTCTATTACAAATTGTTTTTTTTTTTTTTGTTGACGAGTAAACACTTTCAGCTTTACAATATTTCCCACTGAACTGTGTAGGCCGACACATCTCAAATTGTTTAAAATTGGGCGCCCTTCAAGAAAATGTGCTGTTATTGCTTTAAAGGAAATATCGCTAAAGTTTGGGAGTAATCATATGTTCTCAACGTCTGTTATGCAACTAACGATCTCACGTAGCCTTGTATCCCGTTTCTGATGCAAAATAATATTTATGTCCGAGCTGCTGCATGTACTTTTCTTTTATTAGGGTAATTTGGTTTCAAAGCTGGGTAAAAAAAATGCCTCTGAGAGACGGTGACACCTAAGAAAATCCACGGGAGAATATAGTACAAAAAGTATTGGGAATTTTATAGCATCCTCGACATGCAAAAGTACATTCAATATCACATCTGAGGTGATCGATCGAACTCCTTTGATTACTCCAAACAATGAATGCACATACTAAATATAGATTCTTGTGACAATCCCAAAATTGAGTAAAAAGATGTTGTTTTTTTTATTCACATTTTTTTCTGACATTTCACTACCAATCTGGTAGCTTCTTCAGACTGACTGTGGACTGGCAACTCATTATCGATGTCTGCTTAGCTCTTGAAGCATCCAACCTTGAGGGTGTGGCGAGTTGATCATAAATGTGGTGAAGTTTGTAAGCCCCCTCATCTTTGTTTAGGGTTTCTATTCATTTTCTGCAGATCCAAATAGCCTCTTTGAGCCATCAGTGGTCTTATCAGATTCTCTATTGATGACTCTGGATGAATCCCAGTCAATGGAGTGGTTTGTTTGAGCGACATGTTCTTGTGATGGCCGATTTGTGGGAATTGATCACAAGAAATCTATATTTAGTATGTTTGGGTACATTCCCAATGAACTTGTTCAAAGAGATCACTTTGTAATTAAATTTGACAAGGAAAACAAAGGATACTTGATTGGAAAGCGTGCTCAAAATGAAGAGTGTTTCAAGGCCCACAACGTACACATAAAATAATTTTCCTAACATTTTTCAAATTTTAGATATGCAAGTTCATAATTCTCTACTTCAATCGCTGATATCTCGAAATATGACTTTATCATCTATTTGGAAGATTTGTGACGGTATGATCATGTATGCAAATATTCACATCAAGTCTAGCTCACTGTGTTTGTACTACATTGATCAATGTTCACATGTACATCCAGTAAAACAGTTCGAACAATAACCTAGTTTTAAAAATTCAAACTTTATTAATTTTAAGCAAAAGCCCTGGTTTTAACCTCCAGAATTTAAATCATATTGCAGTGAAATTTCATGTGAAGGATGTTAATAATAGCCGTGTGGTGTGGTTCACAGTTTTATTTGAAGGAATGAATACATAGCATTGTCTATCAGACTTGCTATCATCATTACCTTTAAGTTAATGAGTTTTGAGTTGATGGCATTTACCACAGAGGATTTCATCAAAGCAATTAAGATTATCTTAACAATGTCTAGCATTACTTGTGGAAGTTGTAGTGAGGGCTGTTGAGTTTAGTCTATGGTATTGCAGTAAAATGCAACTTGTTTGCACATAAATGAAAGCCTAAGAAAATCCCGGTAGAAAATCAATTAACAAAAAAAACCTTAGGGATTTCTAGCACCCTCGACAGAGGATGTTTTTCTAGTTTTTTTCCAAACAAACCAATCACTTTGTAATTAACTTTGACAAGAAAAACAAATGGCTAATAACATTTCCATAATCAACCTTTCTTAATTTTAAACTCCAAAATTTAAGTCGTATTGCAGTGTGAAATTTCAACAGCGATAAATTACTCTTCTACTTTCAAACATTCAGTATCCGATATTTGTGTTAAAAAAACAAGTAAATTTTTGATTTAAACAAATTTATACAAAAGATTTTCAAGAAAGACATGATTTTTCCAATTCCTTCTGTTGCAATCAAGGCTAAATCTTCCTACACATTGTGGTTACAATATCGCCATGACTTGAAACTCAGAATTTTCTACTGCAGGTAAAATGAATGTGCTTTGGCCATAGTTATCATATGTGAAGGATGTTAATAATAGCCGTGTGGTGTGGTTCACAGTTTTATTTGAAGGAATGAATACATAGCATTGTCTATCAGACTTGCTATCTACTACAGATAGCATTATTGCCTTTCTGAGTTAATGGCATTTACCACTGAGGATTTCATCAAAGCAATTAAGATTATCTTAACAATGTCTAGCATTACTTGTGGAAGTTGTATTGAGGGCCGTTATTTTGTCTGTGGTATTGTAGTAAAATGCAACAGTTTGCACCAACTCAGAGCCATTCACAGTTCTGGTTGACACACCACCTTTGACTTGCTGTTTGACTGTTCCAAGTTGATTATTTGAAGTTGACTGTTTGAAGTTGACTGCTGCTAAACTGTCAACTTTGAACAGCAAATAATGGCAAATGCCAGAAATTAATTGAAATGACAAAATACTGATATAATTTAAACAAATCCCAAAGGGAGACTACCTGATCTTCAACCTTGACTGCACCACTTACCCTTCAAACCTGAAAATGGTATCATTACAAACCATGTATTCTAATTTCATATGCAAATATTTCGGCTATCTTCTTCTCATTTTGATGCTACAAGCTATAATATGGTTGTTTTGAATTTACCAGAATTATGATTTATCAGTAATCTTTGGGTACATCGTAACACACACAATTGCCATCATTAAAATGATATGTCGGAAAGCACAGGTTGTTAAATTCTGTAAGCGGTTGGGTCACCTTTAAGAATTAGGCGTTGCTGAAGACATGCTTTCATAAATTAGAATAATGAAAACATGGGTTGTCTTTATTAAAAAATCACTGAATTTTCCGAATTCCTTTTGCATGATTTTATGAAGATTGAAGCCTCGACCACCGTTAGTGAATAATTTTGCAGGCTGCAGTCAGTGTTGTTTTTAATTGCTCACAGTTACCTGTATATTTCTGAGTTGACCTTAGTGAGAAATTGATATTAGTCAGTATTACCTTTACAGATTTATCGCCTTGCAAATGTTGAGTCATGGGCCGCTGTATGGTTGTAAAGAAACAGATGTGATCTAAGGCTAGTTTGACTCATGTAGATGAAGAATACTCATTGAACTTCCTATATTCATACAATTTTTCCCCGAACATAGTTAAGGAACAATAATTAGCTTTATCTTGGCTCCCACTATGTATACTAAGGCAACTTGCAAATTCAAAGCAGCTAGGAGATGTTATGTAACAGAAATTGTCACTCACAGTGTTTATAGGGTGTGGAGCATAATACGTATCCTTGAAACCAGTTTTGTCTGATTAATTTTCAACATAATAAGATAGTTAAGCTTTCTAAACTGTCTACTGAAGATATCAAAATAACATGTTTGCTTAATGCCACTCAAAACTGTTTATGTGGAGTGGAGCATACTATGTATCCTTAATTCTGGTAAATGAAGGTCTAAGATATATGATTACATGTTAAGATTTTGCCTGTATGAAACCAGTTTTGTCTGATTAATTTTCAACATAATAAGATAGTTAAGCTTTCTAAACTGTCTACTGAAGATATCAAAATAACATGTTTGCATAATGCCACTCAACAATGTTCATGGGGAGTGGAGCATACATATCCTTAATTCTGGTAATTGAAGGTCTAAAATATTGCCTGTATGAAACCAGTTTTGTCTGATTAATTTTCAACATAATAAGATAGTTAAGCTTTCTAAACTGTCTACTGAAGATATCAAAATAACATGTTTGCTTAATGCCACTCAAAACTGTTTATGTGGAGTGGAGCATACTATGTATCCTTAATTCTGGTAAATGAAGGTCTAAGATATATGATTACATGTTAAGATTTTGCCTGTATGAAACCAGTTTTGTCTGATTAATTTTCTACATAAGATATTTAAGCTTTCTAAACTGTCTACTGAAGATAACAAAATAACATGTTTGCATAATGCCACTCAACAATGTTCATGGGGGAAAGTGGCTGCATACATATCCTTATTCTGGTAAGTGAAGGTCTAAAATATTGCCTGTTATGAAACCCGTTTTTGTCTGATAATTTTTTTGTCAACATAGTTTATATAAGTTAAGCTTTCTAACGGTCTACAGAGATATCAAAATAACATATAATGGCAACTCAACAATGTGGAGTGGAGCAAACATACCTTACTTCTAGAGCAAACAATATCCTTAATTCTGGTAAATGAAGGTCTGAAATATGAATACATGTTCAGATTTTGCCTACATGAAACCAGTTTTTTGTCCGATTATATTTCTACATAACTAAGATAGTTACGCTTTCTAAACTGTCCCTAACGAAGATATCAAAATAACAGGTCTGCATAATGCTACTCAACAATGTTCATGGGGAGTGGAGCATAATACCGTATTCTGGGATTGAAGGTCTAAATATTGCCTGTATGAACCAGTTTTGATCTGATTATTTCAACATAATAATATAGTTAAGCTTTGCTAAACTGTCTACAGAGATATCAAAATAACATATAAATTAAATCACTCAACAATGTGGGAGTGGAGCAAACATATCCTTAATTCTAGAGCAAACATATCCTTAATTCTAGTAAATGAAGGTCCTGAAATAATGATACATGTTTCAGAATTTTGCCTACATGCAACCAGTTTTTTTTTGTCCTAGTATATTGCTACAATAATAAGATAGTTTTTTACGCTTTCTAAATGTCTACTGAAGAATATCAAACTAACCATGTCTGCCTCATGCTACTTCACAATTTTGTCATGGGAGTGAAAGCATAATAAGTATCTTATTCTGGTAAATTAAGGTTACAAATACATATGATTACATGTTCAGATTTTGCCTACATGAACCCACGTTTTTGTCTGATTATTTTTCTACATAATACGATAGTTAAGCCTTTCTACACTGTCTACTGCAGATACACAAATGACATATCTGCCATGATATGACCTTCAGAATTTTCATAGGGGAGTGGAGCATAAGATGATAATCCTTATTCTGGTAAACTGAAAGTCCCAAAATCTGATTAAATGTTTCAGATTTGCCTAATTAACCAGGTTTTTGTCTAATTATTTTCTACATAATGAAGATGTTACGAAGCTTCTAAACTGCCTACTCTGAAATATTCAAAAATAACAAAATAACATGTCTGCATCATGTCACTCAACAATGTTCATGGGAAGTGGAGCATAAATCTGTATCCTTGAAACTCTAATGTTCAGATTAATTTTTTACCTATGAGATATAGTGTAGCTTTATCCTGACTACCGGGGTTGTAATTGAGTCCTCCCCAATGCACCAGTGGCCAGGAATTTCAGCTTCAATAAGGTCATTTGATCCCACAAAAATCCTATTCTTAACACAATAAAAACCCTAACTTTTACAACTCATATAGCCCCCAAAACACAAGTAGGTAAATTTTTTTAGTATGATCCATGAAATATCTCCTGGTTCTTTTTGAGCAGAGCACTTTTTTATATCTTAAGTACGACATGTTTTTAGTAACCGGTAATAGTATAGGCAACATTCAATCATTATGGGATTGGTTAAAAACACCCTCTGCTGTCTACCCTAAGATAGCAAATGCATGTCTGCAATCACTGATAATGCTTCACAAAATGATTAGGCTACGGTCAGTGTTCGTAAGAACCATATAACAACAATACATCCTCGCTCTATTTAAAAAAAAATAGGGCCCTGATACTCATGCATTGAAGGGTTTCCTGTTTCCCCTGGGCATTGTCCCTGCCTACTGTCGGCCATATAAGCACTATTTTCATTGGCCTACTTGGAAAGGGTTTTGTATCATTTAAATAAGCAATCAAGATACTTAAAGAATGGTGGTATGCACGCAGAGATATGAAGCCTATTTTGATTTGGTTTTTACTTTCCGACACTAATCTCAATGTTTTTGTGTCCTGTACCAGCCAATCTGACAGATTGTATCATAGGAGGTAGAGGGTTAAGAGCCAATATGATCATATCATTTTCTGACCAGCTGCCTATACAGTCCGAAATTGGCTTGTAAGCGTTTGGATGTGATGTTAAAAAAAAATGGTAGGCGTCGCAATGATAACAATTATGATTAATGTGTATGCTTTTGATTTAAGGTATTATGTGTCAATACCTGTGTACTTGTAACAATCACTAACCCTGTAGGACCGTATTTTCCAAAAAGGTGGGGTATCGTGGTTTTAAGCTAAGCGATCGTTTATATGAGAGATAAGCATATCACTTAAGTAAACGCAAATCCAGAATGAGTTTTAAGTTAAACGCAATTTTAATGCATCGAAATTTAAACTACGGTGCAGGGCTAGTTTTAAGAATGTTTTTTAGTTGTTGTTTTGCTTTTCAAGATGCCACGGTTCATTGCACTTCCAATTGATACAAGCAATGGTGCATATTCATTTTCTCGGCCAGTTGTGTTTAAGCACCTTAAACGCTACGGAAATCCATGATACACTTGTGTGCTCAACCATTAAAACAATGGGCCCTTATAACACTCAGTTAAGCAATCTTTAAATAACGACCGGACATCGCGCGTGTTCAAGCTTCCTGTTTAAAAGAACCAAATGGTGTAAAAATATTTTAAAAGCATTCTGCTTAACGCAATTTTTTTAAATTACGGCGATTTTCAGCTAAAATCGCATGTAGCTAAACAGTTTCTGGAATACGGGCCTTAAGATTTAATTCAGCATCAACTTGATTATAATAATGGCAGTCATTTATATGAGAAAGAAGGCATTTATATCCGACAAAGCTATACACAAATTTCAACCACCTATTTTTGCAGTAAAAAAAGGTATTAAAGGGGGGGTGGACCCCGATTAAATTCTATAAGGCTTTTATCTTGATTTAATGACCTTGGCCCCAATACCCCTTTAAAAAAGCTTATTTTCAATCTTTTTGATATGGGAGCTAAACAGATTTTGTAGGCCCACAGAATACTGTGGAAAATTGATATTGTTTTGACCAAATGTGGCGTGATTTTTGCTCATAACATCCAAACCAAACATTGTTTAGCCCTATGATTTCACAGGGAAATGGGGAAAAGTAGTCGCTTTCGTCTCTCATACCACAAATTTTGATACTTCATTCTACAGAAAAATCCTTGTCCTGGGGAGGGGGGAGAGGGTTAAAAAAAACTCCTGGAATTAATGCCCATGACCTTATTTGGTGATTGCAAGATGGCAGAACAATTTTGGGTCCAGTGTGGGTAATTTTAGTGAAACGAACTCTGGGTTGAATTTTTTTAGCCATTCATTGCTAAAAATCAATGTTGGGGTATATTCGGTTTGGACCAATTCAGTTTTGTACGATGTTGTCTTCTGTCATGATAGCCAATTGATATGCAATATTCTGGATTGCAATTAACATGATAGGCAAACAGAGAACATGTTGGTCAATAATAACATAAAAAGTAAAGCCACGTACATCCCGCCGATTACTCAAGATGGATGGTGCGCCTCTGACCTTAAACATTGCATCATTCAAACAGGTTGGTGATCATTTTTTCCTTTCTCCTGTTTTCTTTTTGGGTTAATATTATTCATCAGATCTCCCCTCCCTGTGATTTCCTCTTGAAAATCATACCTCTTGATTTGTTTCCTATTTAGCAAGATTGTTTTCAACCAACTAGCAAATTATGATATGCCGAACTGCTAAACAACATTACAGGCTGTGGCTTCTAACGAGCTGAGCCGTGTTTGTTTCAAGACGCCGTAATGGAAAATTACAGAAAACATCTGGTGTTATGAAAATGTGATTTGTTTGTGAGGCTCGCTAATTGTTACAATTTGCCAAACAAATATATTTGTATTAGGTAGACTTTAAAATTCAAGTAAAATGTATTATTACTAATCAGAACACCCAACATACAACCGGTGATACTATGCTTAATTATGTGAAAGTTGTTTTTTGCAAGAGTACACTGTAAAATGGTGTCTTGACGTCATTGTACGACATGTCTTTGGCATGACCTGTCTTCAATAACAAAAATAAAAACAGAACCAATGAAGACATAATCTAAGACACAACGATGTCTTCCAGCCAGACATGTCCTCCAGAATGATGACAAAAAGACAACGTCCTGAACAAAACCCGCTCTTGCATAAAAACTGACTGTAGAAGTGTCTTGTAAAGAGATGTGACATTGGAACATGTCTTGCAATGAGACATGACTTTGTGTCTAAATAGATACATGTCTCAAAATTGATGACACATGAAGTGTCTTGCAATTTGTTAACCACATTGCCAAAGTTGTCTGTATTTTGTGGATGTTGCACATTTGATCTTGTTGGCCACAGTAAAGCCATGTGATTGATCAGACTTTCTTGCCGATGATTATATTGATATGAATATCAAGGATAATTGGCAGACACAAATTTCCATGAATGCTAATATAGCAATAACCAAAAATAGCCCTATTGAAGGCATTTTCATGCTCATCGTTAATTTGCATTTACCATGATGTCATTATGTTGTTGTAATGGAGAAGTCATCCATGTGCATGTGTGTATCTTTGTTTTCTTTAATAAAATAATCCTTATATTTTCTTTTTTTTGCATTATGTGGTACGTCCTTTTGCCTCCTGTATCAAAATTGTTTTTTTTTTTTTTCTAATCGAATTTTGCACAGCTCAGAAAAACTGAGTCACCATGTAACAGCTAAATTGTATATTGATTATTTGCCCAACCATTCAATTACAAACAAGTGCAGTCACTTTGGTGGTTCCCTCTGAATTAACCCTTTGAACTGTTTTTGAAAGAAAAAAAAAAAACACTGAATTGAAAACAGAGGGAACTATGGATGTATCACAAATATAGTTTGTGTGATGAATAAAAATATGAAATAGACCAGCTATTTTAACATAAAATTAAAGGGAATTTACCCATTTAATTAGTTAAGTTTTTCATCTTGATTGAAAAAAATGCCTTGACCCCCAACTTTTTTAAGTTTTGGCAATGATATTTCAATCCATTGATGTGAGAGGGTACCTTGGAAAACTCTAAATTACTAGGTGCATTTTTCACTCATAACATACAACACACATTGTTTGTTCTGAGATTTCACAGGGTAAATGAGAGAAATAGTAGCTTTCTTCAGACCACATATTTGACTGACTTCTGGCAAAATCGGGTGCTCTGGGTACGAGGCAACTTGAGATTGCATTGATAGTTAAATAAACTAACCAGTGAGTACCCGTGTGGGCAGGGGGACATACTTTTCCCCACCAATTTACAGTGAAAACAACATAGGCATATACGCATTTACAACTTATAAATTGCTTTCCCCCCCTGAAAATTCCCCCTCCCCTTTCCCCCATTCAAAAAAGTCTGGTTACATCAATGAAAATAACAACTGTGTTCAAGTTGAACAGCCATTCAATGACCAGCTGCTAAATGTAGTCAGGGGCGGTACCGAAAAAGCATAGGAGGGGGCGAACATCATATGGGGGGGGCAAAAAGTACAATGAACTCCTTTTGGTTAAAACCCTATTTTTTTTTTGCGCAAAACCCCCTGTTTTTTTCCATAAATTTAGAAAATCTCCAAGGGGGGCGGGCTGCCCCCTGCCACCCCCTGGCGCCGCCCCTGATGTAGTCCATCATATGCAACCACCACCTATAAATTGCAAGGGGCAACCTTTAATACTTTAGTTACATTTTCATCAATTGATAATTTTGCTGATTTGGGGCAGCATTAGACTACTATAACATGAAACAGCTCAAGGGAAGTTGAAATGCAAAGTGAGAGTGAAAAATGTCATAAGACCCATTGCCCGGTCCCCATAATGCATCCTCGTATTGTGCCATTCGTTCAGGGAACTTGTACCAGCCGCAAGTCGGCTAAAAACATACTGTTAGATCCTAACAGATTACAGAAAATTACCATATCTGTGAGACGTTTGCACTATAGTTTGTGTATCGTCCGGCAGGTGACAAGTAGGGCGCAGTTTATCGAAATATCAACTTTTTTGTCGTGAAATTTCAACAGAACACCAGTACCTCCCTATTTTATTATTTGTTCTTTTATATTTCTTCAAACATTTTTTGTAAGAGTCACTTCACGTGAAAATGTACTTTGTATTGGTAATTTTCGACACTATCGGCGACGGGGGCACAAACGAACAACAATTTTGTTGTATAAATGAAACTCTGGTAAATTTCCGGATTGAATGGGCACAGGATAACGAGATGCATTTTGGGATCCGGTGCAATGGTCGATTTTCATTTTCACATTACAAGTAAGCATTAAACAAATTGTTGCTGGTTTGGCAGGGCCTGGACTATTTGGTAACAGGCAGAAACTCTTGGGAAGCAATGTAATTTGCTTCAAAACAAAAATTTAGATGTAAATAGCTGTTCTGTTGCTATCCATCAAACTATGGGCACCTTTCGAACCCAAGACCTGTATATGATATCTATCGTTCCTCTACCAACCCAGTCTTGATAACTCATTGGTTAATGCAGGGGTTCTTCAATTGGTCGGCCCACATGCCATATCAGGCCCGCCAACTCTCTCTTTGATTTGTAACCCTCGACTTGTTCTAAAATAATAAAGGGAAACATACAATTTCAGTGTAATTTGGCCCTCCAGAGTTGGGTAACCCTTTGATAAGTGTTCAGGATTCTCTGCCCTTCATATGTAATTGAGAACCACTGGGTTAGAGTGCTGTGCTAGTAATACAAAGGTCGAATCCGGCGAAGTGCACAGTTTGTTTTTTTCAACACTGTGTTGCGCTGGCTATCTCGTTACAGTTTAATAATATCCATCCTTGTCTACCTGGGAACTATGTAGTTAAATTCAAATCAATGTATTTTTGACTGTTTTCTCATTCATTATAATACAGTGTAATTTTGCTGGTTTCTGGCAACAGAGAATCCTGTAACAGGGAGAAACTCTTGGGAAGTTAATATACATTGTAATAAATGTGAAAATGGTCAGTTGGCCATTTTCACATTTACCATAATACCCTGCAAATTCATTTGTACGCCGACTCCATACTCCAATATGCCCGTCTTGTTACATCGCTAGGACTTTAATCAGATGCAAACTATTTGGTAAATACATGATAAAAATGTGGAATGGTTTCAGTTTGAACATTTTTCACTCAACTGTAATCAGCTGCAAATCGATTTGTATGCGACTCCTCAATACTTCAATAGTTTTTTCCGTGTTACAGGAGTCCAAGCTCATGCAGAACTTGCAATACATGTGAAAATGGTCAGTTGTGCCATTGTTATATTTGCCATAATAGTAATACACTGTAAATCTCATTTTTATGCTGACTTCAATACTCCATTAGTTTTTGCCTGTTACAAGCGTCATTCAAAATTTGCAATACATTATAATAAATGTGAAAATGGTCAGTTGCCATTTTTCCATTCCTGAATGCATTGCAAATCACATTTGTATGCCGACTCTCAATACTCCAATAGTTTTGCACAGGAGTCCAAGCCCATGCAAAATTAGCAATACATTATAATAAATGTGAAATGCGTCAGATAGCCATTTTTACATTCACCGTAATACACTGCAAACCTCATGTGTGATGACGCTCAACTCCCCTATAAAGTTTTGTCCTGTTATAGGAGTCTATGGGAACAAGCAAATTGAAAGTATTGCATTATGGTGAATATAAAATGGGGATGGTCACTTTCAAATAATGCACTGCAAGGATAGATAAAACAAGTGAATCCTATTTTTGGAGGAGATGGGAGAAATTGAGGAACATCTCAGTACTATATGTGGGGGCTAAATATAACATACTTTAATTTGGCCAAATTACTCTCGGCCTACTATAAGGCTGTGAAAAAAGAACAGAAATATGAAGTACTGATATGAAGGCTCTCAAATACCAGTTTGCTAAAAAAAAAAATAACATCTCAAGTGGTGAATTGTGTGTATCGAAAAGAGTGGAAAAAGGTTGCTCACTTGAGTAGTAATGAAGGCGTATTGCTTTTTATGTCAAGTTTTCAGTTTTAATGTAGATGAAGTAATCAAAAAAGTATAGTGAAAAAAGTAACACAAGAGTAACTGGTTGGTTGGGGGAATTCCCTGTGACGTATCCTTAATTCAGTGAATTCTTAATGAGAAATGAGGGGATGTGTTTTCTCTATGTAATGGCTGGTTTCTGGTGTGCTTAGGGCTAATCCAATTTGGGGGTGTAGATGTTTAAATGGTAAAAACTTAAAAGTATGTGTGTGAGGTTTGATGAAAACGCGCACTGACAATGATGTGCAATATACTCCTCCACCAAGCATTGCAGTGGCTCAATTGTTTAAAGGAAGAAGGATTACATAAAAAAACCATAAGGCCTATGCAAAAACAGAGTTGGAAGGGCAGGATTTATTTTTTACACATAAAATAAAAAAATAAAAACACCACCAGATTTGTTGTTGTTCTGGGTGCTTTCCTATTTCAAATTACACCCAAAGTGGATAGTTAATCTGTTTGTATACTTTTCTCAACCCCAAATATTTGTTTTATAGGGCAGGTTATACAACAAGACATTTGGGGGGGGGGGCGCCAGCTACCTGGGAGAACCTCACTTAGATTTTCGTTGCCAACTGTCTGGATCAGGAAGTGTAGTTAGACCACCCAATGCATCAGTTTTTGGACATGTCACCTCAATAAAGTACGGTAATGTAATATCACAAAAATCCTATTCACTAAAAACCCGAACTTTTACACTCACTTTTTAGTCCACTTTTGTTGAGAACTGCATTTTTAGGAATTTTGAGAAAATATGAGATTTTTCTGTCAAAATCTATAAGCATACACAGTTCACAATGTCCTAAATTGTAAGAAAAAATATTTTTTATTGGACCAAACATTAAGCCTCCTTATCAATAAACATTAACTATTGTAAACTGTACAACTATATAATTGCGGTAGAATGGGTAGGCATTAGAACTCTGAGGTACCATATTGAAAATGGAGTGGGTGTGTGGGGAATGTTGCTGTTGTTGTCATTGCAAAATTGTAAACTCTTAGGTAAATGTTTTTTTAAGAAGTAATGGTTCTTACCAGTTCACATTGGTTTTGTATGTCTTTTTAAAATTCAACTTTAGTTTTGTACTAACAAAATGAAGCTGCCAAGAAGCGATATATGACATGAATGGCTTGAAATATTCTTTCTATGTGATTGCAGATGGTGAGGTAATGCGTTCTTTCCTATGTTTGTCTCTGTATTTATAGAAACACATTAATGCTTGATTTACTAGAAAGTACTATGTACTACAGCTTCAATTTTGATAAAGGCAGAGTAACATGAAGGGAAGTCTAATAAAATTATCTTGTCAGATTAACTTAAGCAATTTTTATCACAAGTTAAAGATCTGTATATTAATTTTGCATTCAATTCAAAATCAAAAAAATACCTTTAAAAACAAGGTAGAATCTGGGTAGCCATATTCCAATAATTCAAAATATGAAAACTTACGAAAACTTATGTTACTCTCACAATCAGGCCATATGCAGGATTATTTTGGAGTGGTGTGGGACTTAGAAAAAGTGGACCTAACCCCCCGTAAAATGCTCCACTTTTGGACTTTTTGAACATCTCATCACCAAAAGTGGACTTTGTTGTCAAAGTTTATCTAATTTTGGACTTTTTTATCAAAAATCAGCAAAAAGTGAACCTTTTGCCCTTTATGGAATTTGAGGCTGCAACCAACCCTATGGTTCCACACAGGTACAATGCTGTATTAATATGACAAAGTTTGAATTCCCGTGCACTGTGCTATGTTTGACCATTGCTGGGCAACAAAACTGTTAATGATGTGACACTTCTATGTTTTATTAGCAGCCTAAATAACGAGTACACCAGTTGATGGTTATACATTATGTGTTCAACAAAACTCGACAATCGTCAGAATTTTGTCTCTGGGTAATTAAAATGAAACGTCCCAAGTTTTGCAGGCAGTCTGTGAAATTATTAAGCTTTGGTGTGAGAGTAAATCAATCCATTGTTCAACACACAACAGTCCAATATTATGTGTGTTGTTATAGTGGAATCCAGCTTGGGGGTTAATCAATGCATCGGTCAACAACAAAAACTATGCATACCAAGATTTAGGTGCATTTTAGGTGACTAAGTAAACCAAAATGGTATTGAACTAGACAGTCCCAAGGTTTTGTAGCACAAGCCTTTTTGTCAGAAATCCAAGCACAAGACAACAAAACCTGCAGTTGCAGATGAATCCACCATGCCTTATATTGGTCAATAACAAAAATTTTCAAAAACAATTCTGGGATTGGGGAAGTGAGGTTGATATTTAAATACACTAATTTAATTTCAACAAGAACAACAACTAATATTTTTTTTTAAATAGAGCTAAACTCAATCTCAATTGACTGCATGTGCTACATGTGTGTTGAGTTTTAAGTGCAGTCCAAATTTAAAAGCAAGATGACAAAAAAGATGGAAACAGTATTCAGAAATAGCCCGTGAGCTGTCCCCCGTTACCGTGCATCCCCCCCAGGATCCTCCGACATGACCATGGTTGTATCCTATATGGTATAGTAAACCAGAAAAATGATGTACCTTTTAAAAAAATTGGGATGCATAGCCCCGATGACGTCATTTTGATGACGTCATCAAATTTTGGAGAAAAATATGTAAATTTTCAATTATTTATTTCTTGCATTTTTTTTTTTTTTTTTTTTACAAAACCTGCAGTTGCAGATGAATCCACCATGCCTTATATTGGTCAATAACAAAAATTTTCAAAAACAATTCTGGGATTGGGGAAGTGAGGTTGATATTTAAATACACTAATTTAATTTCAACAAGAACAACAACTAATATTTTTTTTTAAATAGAGCTAAACTCAATCTCAATTGACTGCATGTGCTACATGTGTGTTGAGTTTTAAGTGCAGTCCAAATTTAAAAGCAAGATGACAAAAAAGATGGAAACAGTATTCAGAAAAGGAAGGAATTCATTTTGCATTGACAGGATGCTACACATATAGTTACTGAAAATGCACTGATATCTATATGAAAACAAATTGCATACAGACCAGTGATAAAAGTATCCAATAAATAACCAGAAATCAATTATTTCATTTGACTTATTTATTTTAACGAGGGGAAAAATCAATCATTTTGAACAATTCCAGGAATTTATAAATAATTTGGCATTTGAATCAATGATAGAGATGGTATACATATATATTTGAAGTATTGGAATATTGTCAAAATTTGTAAGCAAGAGAGAAATTGTGGGAGAAAAAGAAAAACTGAGGAAAATTAAACAGAAAAGTAAGGAATTTGTTTGCACTTGCCAAAATGCAAGTATGTTGCATTTGCCAATATCCTCCTCATGGATCTGAGAACTTATGCATGGGATCATAATAAACATAAATCATTTCTTGCTTTGCTATCCGTCTCTTCAAAAATCTATAGTAAGATCATCACTGTGAAAAAGCAAACAGCTAAATCTTTAAAAAAAATATAATTTTCCTAGAAATGTAGTGGGTGTAGTGCTGAAGATTTTGTCTCCTTCTCTCTCTCTCTCTCTCGTGTTTGTACATGTTACTTGAGGGCTGAAAGAAATTGATGCTAATCCATATTCAGTAGAAAGTGAATAGCACCTGGTGAATATCAAGCATGAGTTTTTGCATAGATCCTTTGTGAATTTGAAGAAATCCGTGGTTAACACGGCTCCACTATTTCTCCATGGGCGTATTGTGATGAATATACTGAAACTATATGCAGAAGTTACTTGGAAATATTGGTCAATAGTGAGGGTAGTGATATAGCTGGAGGGTTTTGTGAAGGTTTTGCTTGATGGTTTGTGAATGTTTCACCTTATAGCTATTACAACACACAAACAAAATTTGAAGCAGAATTTTTTTTGGTGAATTGATCCAAATTCCTTTTTTTTTTTTTTTTTTTTTTTTTTTTTTTTTTTTTTTTAATTTTTTAGTTTTACCAAAATAAAAATTCCCAGTTCAAGGTGGAGTACGAGAGTTGTCGGTTAAAAATTGGCTTCCTACACACTTACTGCACATGTAATTGAATGAGGTTCATATCTTTGAAAACTGCTATGGGTTCTTTCTTTTCCAGTTGAAAAAAGAAAAAAAAATTATTAGATTTACAGACTTATCGTTCATTTGTAAGCTATATTCCTGCAATTTCAAATATTGTGACTCTTTCCATGTGGTTCAATGATAGTGGTCTTTAGGTGATAGGAAATAGGTTAAAGGTTGCATAAAATCTATTCAAAACAAAGCAAACATTAAAGCAAAAAACAGCATAATTAAAAAAAACAAAAAATTCCCCCCTTTTTTCAAACATAGGTGATGAATTACTTTCTCATTATGTACTAGCAATAGCAGTGGATCCCGGTAGCGGATTTTTGTGTCTTTGACAAACTTGGCATACAATAGCTTATATATCCCGCCTTGGGTGGTGTCCATGTGTATTATTAAGAGGGCAAGGAGCATATAATATGCAGGGGACACTCCGAGACATTGTGCAAGTTGTTTTAACTACAAGCCGAGTCATTAGAATTCCTGTATGCTATGTGCCTTATTGACCAGGGACTCAATTATAGCCTAGGGTACATGTACCGTATAGATGGCGTGTGTGTGTGACATGCTTGTGTAATGAGTGTGCTGTGTGTAGTGTGTGGATCTTGTGGGTATAAGACACAGAAGGAGAAAGATGCTGAGAATTGCTGCTTGCATGATGTAGAAAGGCATTTTTGCTTGCTACTGCCTCTTGAGTTGAAAAGAATTAAACAATGCTAATTTGAGCTCTAAACAGGGTGTTGTCGAACATGTCTTGCCCCTCATCGCGATTAGAAAATTTAACGTTTGTACATGTATCACTTCAAAATGCGAGGATGACAGAATGCCTCTTTAATTAAAGTAAAGTTGTCATGCCGAGCAAGCTCGTGCACGGAGTGCCCATCTCTCTTTCCTTAGCGTTTGGGCCAGACTCCTCCGTATTATGTTTGCTGTTGGGGGTTCGCCACTCCTCCCTTACAGCGAGTCTGTTACTTTCCCAGTATTGAATAATGCTGGTACCCATTTATACACCTGGGTGGAGAGGAGTAATTAAGGTAAAGTGCCTTACTCAAGGGAACAACACGTTGGCTGCAGTGGGACCCAAACCCACGAACTTTGTGATTGCGGGGCTAGCGCTCAATCCACTAGACCACAATGTGCCTCTTTAAATCCCCCCAGATAACCTTTGACCCAAATCTGTTGTACACATCATAATGGGCTTTGGGTCGTGCTTACTGACCTAGTGTGGTGATCGTACTTCGTAGGCAATTTGAATTTGTGGGGCAGAAAATGAATGATAGATTTTTAAGAATGCCCTTAATCGGCCCACATGACCTCACCACATCGGATTAAACTACTTTGACTTGGGCCAGTAATTCTTCTGACCAGTTGGCTGCAATTGGCCGAAGTGGTTTGGGCAGGAGAGAACAAATTACAAACTATCCAAAACTTAAACCAAAATGACCACATATATAATACATACATACATATACGAAATAATATTCGTTATCTTGCTCTGAGAACTCAGGCGCCAGATCAACAATACATCGCAGTATCAAAACACTGAACCCGTAATTTTGCTTCTCGAATCCGCCCATCAATCCATAAAAGATTACTTAGCTCTGCAAGAAGGTCACCTTGACCGCTATATACTGGGAGAAATACTGAGTGAGATTAACTGACAATGATGATGCTGACATAAATGATTGGGCTGGCTGATGATGACGAGTGTCTTGGTTAATCAAGACCATTGTTTATCCTGATATGTGCCTATAGAATATCTGTCCTCTTTAGATTTGAACTCAGCATGCTGTATCTGTAAATGCTTAACATTATCACATAAAACATACTTGGCTATAGGGGTTAGTATTATTGTTATGCTGAAGCATCAGGACTACCTGCTCTCACATTTAACCCCCGAAATATACGGCGGCCATTTTATAATTGGTTAAAAATGGGTAATGATGTATTTAACCAATCAGAAACTGTAGAAACCCTAAAGGTTTGTACAGATATCTAGGATTGTTTTGATTGGGGTTACCAGAAATGATATCAAGATACTTAGTAATGAGCCATCAGAGAGACTGTAAGAAATAGGAAATGAAACGAGGTTAAAAGGTTAGTTTGGCTTTCCTGGTCCGTGTCCTATCCCTCCCCCCCCTTATGAATTTAGAATGCTACAAGTCAAGTTTCACAATGACCAAGGACAGCCGACCAAGACAATGATCGGTTATCTGCTGTCTGGCATCAGGAAGGTCACACCTTGACCTCCTTGTAGGAGATAATATTGAGTGAATACGACAACAGCGAATGACACAAAAAAAAAATGGGGAGACCGGCCTCGTCCTGATACCATAGCGTCTGATGATCGAACAAGTGTCATTATATCAGGTGCAAGTAAAGAATGCTCGGCCTGCTGTATGGGAATACAGTTAGAATTAAAACTGTTCTTTGAAACTCATTGCCTAGGCATGTCAACATAAGGCCTCTTGTCAAGTAGAGCTGTGACATCATGGCAAAGCAAGACATGCAGGGGGAAATGGACCAGCTGGTAGTGAGGGTTTCACAGTGAAGAGATCGTTCCATTGTGTTCAATTAATTAGTTTGGTAGCAAAACATAAAAATAAAATTGAATATTAAAAGGTACCTCGCTGAATCTTCCATGTTAAAATACCATAAATGAGGCATTTTCTATCTTCAAGATAGCAGTGTAATTCATTAACATGTGCTTAAAGCGTGTAGATAAGTGTAGGTGTGTTGGTGTGCCATATAGAACACAGAAATCATGCATGATGCCAAAACTTTTTCCATGATTTTGACCTTTATTGTAAATACATTATAATTTGTTTTATGTGTTACATTAACTTATTCACATCATTACAATGATATGACCATCATGGACTACTTTCATTTATTCCATAGCCACAAAGGTGGCAGATCGGTCAAAATGTGTATTGTGTTAGCAACTGTGAACCTTGGTTTTTCTTTCTGAATGAAACCACCTGCCATGAGATGGTCTTAATTAACTCATTCCATTTAGCATGTAAATGGTTTTATTTGGACTTAATAATTGCAAGTGAGAGTTATACATGTAAAGCAATGCACCTACAAAAAGAATTGGCTCTTGAAAAAAATGTTGACAATATGTTCTTATTCCAATCCAAACCAGTTGAGCTGAAGAATCAACTCCCCCGTAAGGGTTTTTTCTAATTTTTAATGATTGGAATCGACGAGGACGATGTCATATGTGGGTCATAGGACAACCCACCTCAAGCACCTACATTCTTTTTTGTTGTTGTGTCTGTAATGGCTATTTTGATATCATTTTGGTGATTGCTATATTGAAAAGGCTTGGCCACCTTTGTCTGTCCTTTTAACGCCCATTCTCCAGAGAGTTATTTATAAGAAAAGAAAACCGTATCTTAATGAAAAAAATCACATTTGCCCACAATGAATTTTTATGAATTTGCACAGATATAGCTAGTGGAATTGCTAATCCAAATTGGTCATCAAAACTGTCATGATTGTATTTTGGTTTGTAATTGTACCCCCCCCCGCCGAACTAAGTTCGGAAACTGGGGACTATGAAATGGGCTCTCCGTCGTCCGTGTGTGCCGGGTGTCCTATGTCCCGTATGTCTGTATGTCCGATGTATGTGCGAAAATGTTAACCCTGGAATTCCTGTGATAACACGGTTACCCTGTATGCTGATCTTTGAAACACTTTCGGGCCACCAAAATTCCTTCGCTTCATGGAAGGGCATCATGGCAATGCATCGTTTCTTCTTTCTGCTATTTGAAGGGTGTGATTTAGGCGGTTTAAAGGTCTGCAAATGAGCTAATTAATATGCATAATTAAGGTCACTGAAACGGTACATAGATATGCAAAATTTCTTTTTGCCACACCTGAAGTATATCTTGGCAGGCATTGTTTTTCCACTTTAACGTACATGATATAGCGGCTTAGTATATGCAATGGCTTCATGCATATTAAGTCTTGATAAACAGTATATTTATAGCAAAATTCCTTCGCTCCATGAAGGACTAGTATTCCTTTCGCTTCAAGAAGTGCTTATGGCATGCAGCGTTTCTGCGATTTGAAAGTGCATGATATGGGCGGTTTACGTATGCAAATGATCTAATTATTAAATATGCATAATTTGTATCACTGAAACGGTACATCAGATATTCAAATTCTTTTGCCATATACTTTTTTTTCTGGCATGTATTGTTTCGTACTTTGGAAAGTGCAATGATATATATGCGGCTTAGTATGCAAATGCGTAATTAACTATGCACAATTATGTTCGCTGAACGGTACAAAACTCCGGCTGTGCAAAATTCTTCACTACCTGAAAAGGCTTATGCCAACATCTTTTGTGTGAACATGCTATATGTGCGGTTAGTTAATGCGGCTTTTTAGGTATGGCAATGAGCTAATTAATAGGGCGCAGTTAATGTTTCGCTGAACGGTACATCGAATGTGCAAAATTCTTCGCTACATTAAAGGCTTATGCCATACACTTTTGTATGAACATGATATGGGCAGTTTATTATTCAAATGGTCATACTTATTCCTTTACCATCAAGCTCATTTATTTACAGGTGCTCATTCCCATACGTCATTTCCCTCGCCTCATACTTCCATTGCACTTACTAATCTTCTCTTCTTCACTGCCACCTTCCAATTCTGACAATTGCATGGTTTAAGTGGTGTAGTCTCGTGGCCCAGTTCAAGGGTGTGTGGTGTGCAATTAAGTTGTCACTTTTCCAAATGATGGCGAAATTCGGCGGGGACATATTTTACGCATCGCGTAAATACGAGTTCGCCTTGTTTGGTTTGTCATAATAAATGAGACTACATAAGAGTTACCACTTTTCACAATACAGCTTTTGCTTTGTTGTGTTGCATTGATTAATCTAAAATTACCCTAACCTTATAAAGGTGCAACAAGACCAGATGAGATTTCAAGGCACCATATATTGACCTATGTAGTAAAGTTTACATTTTAGATCTAGAATCCCAGTCGACTTCTTATATTGGAATATAAAACATAGGCTGAATTGTGTATTTTCGTCATACAACATTAGAAATTCAAAATTTTTGAACCAAAGGACATTTCTTCTCGCTTAATCCTTTCCCTAGATGGATATTTTGATGGAAAAGCTTTACATTAGTGCAAAATTTTCAATGGCTTCCTTTTTTTACGGGACCCCCTGAAGATGTCAGATCTCTCATTGCACCTCTAATTGAGCATTTCCAACATTTTGACCCCATAGGACCATTGACCTTTGACCCCTTAATAAAATTACCATGTTAAAGGTAAAATTAAAAAAAATCGAAAAGTATTTTCTCACATCATGGTTCACCTTCTTACACCAGGTATCGAAAAGCCCTCAGTCTTCTGAGGTATACAGTGATGGAATTCCACAACAAATCTGGTAATGACATCATGATGGAAAATTGATTCTTTCTGGTGCAAAAAGGAAGAAGCACACTGAACAACCATTTCATAGTAGTGAAGTTTACTAGGTACTTGGAGGTGCTGGCTAGGGTACTGGGTCGCGGCCCTGTTCATTTACCCTCGATTAGTAATGGCCATTCATCACTATTAATCTCATCAAGTCTAGTCTGGGCCGACCCACTAGCAAGCCGGTCTACCCCTCAAAATATATATAGATGGATTGTGATAGAGCGGTTATTTTCTGGATTGTCACACAGCCATGGTGGTATGGTTTTCTCTCCTTTTTTTTTTTATTGTTGTCAATTTGCCGCTTGTGGTTGTTCAATTGAATTACAAATTTGGGTTTCTAATGTTAGGTAAAGGTCAGTCTTAGGATCATATCAGAATTACGTCCGTGATGAGTTAAGGTGGAAGCCTTAAGCTAGCTCTCTTAACAGTTTGAGGATTCTGCTTTAACCCCTGTGCCCTAAGGTAGAGTTTTTCCATTTTTATTTTTTACCATATTTGGAATCATCAAAAAATTTACAAAATTCAAATGACGTCGTCCAAATGACAGTCCATTTTGGTAAAGCATCTCAAAACCACTGACTTTGTTGTGTTATCCCTTTTCCAGAATTACAAGAGTTTGAAAAGGGTAAGAAATTTGTAAACACATTTTGAAAGAGTAAGGAAAGCTACTCTGCCATTAGGATGTTGATATTTTGCCACCTTAAAATTCTAACAGGAACAATCATTTTTTATTTATGGCCTAACACTAACAAAACCCTACATGAATTATGATTTATCTGTAATTTTCTGTCTGTGAAAAGATGCAGGCCTACTTGACTTTAAAGACTTTCATTCTGATAAATTTATCAATCTGTGATGCAATGTGTTGCAAAAAATGGGAAAAAATCCCCAAATGGGACTTTAAAACATGAAACATCCCACCCACCAAATGCCTCATAAAAAATTATTTTTATTACCTTCGGTGGCCTAATATTTTAATCAATTAGCTTAGAGGCGTCTTTTCCAATGTAACCTCTTAGTAAAAGTGGAGTAAAAGATATTATAGCGGTATTATATGCCTGGTAATTTGAATGAAGCTATTGCTTGCAATTGCCCTTTAATATGATTAGGCAGCATAAAGAAAACAAAAGCATAATGCCACAAGATGTTGCTCCTAATTAGATATATTACCATATTGCTTACTCGTGAGGCGGTCAGAATGTTGAAACTGTTTAAAGAGTAACTGGTCTACTGACATAATGCTGAAGGTGGTGGCTACTGCCATTGTTCAGAGTGTTAACACTGA